>JAQFYD010001633.1:0-11581 GCA_034694225.1 Bourletiella hortensis
AACTTCAACAAACAAAACAAAACTCTTAAATATGTGTTGATAAAATTGTTTGGAATTTATCAAAATTCTAATAAAAATCACAAACAAAAAGTTTAAATATTTGAAAAAGTTCGTTTTTTTGTCCAATTTAATTTTCATCGTCCCAGTTATAGAGGGGGTTTTACTAATAGCTTTTGCTTGTGCCAAAAAAATCCGAAAAAACTGTCCAATGTATAGAGTGTCCAATTTATAGAGTTTTGACTGTATAAAAAATGCATATGATTTAATATTTACAATCATATGTTACAGGCACCTTTTATATTTAAGCTTATTAATCAAACAATCTTTTTAAAATTCAACTTTTTGAATTGAATTAAGAACCAAGTAACAAGATATTTTAAATAATGAAAATATATTTTATCAATAAGGCTCAAAATAGAGACAGATGAAACTTGCTCAGTTTTTAATAAAAATAGTAGAATATTCTTTTTTTAATTAACAATTATAATTTATAATTCTTTAAAAAAGACAGATTTCTCTCTAGGTTTCACATTTTTTGCCAGATTTACACCTGTGATTAAAATTAAAGACCCCATTTTTACTTCATGAAAACAGGTTTCAGATTTTAGTCATAATGACGTTTGACAGATCTGTCTTTTTTAGGTCCTCATCTGTCAATTTTTTCTGGCTTTTTGTTTGAGCCCTATTTATCAATTACAAAAAAGAAAAAAGATTTTTACAAGGTATAAAATAAAAGCAACAAAGTAAATACATTAAATAAGGAGTTGACTACTAACTCAAAATGTTATTAAAAAATGAAGTTAATATGTTGCTATCTATAGTGAACATCTGGAACACATGATTGATAAATCTATAGGCTATAATCAGTTTTTAAATAAAGTGTGTTCTGGGGTTCCCCCCCCCAGGTTAAAAAACCAATCTTTTTAAGATTTTTTTCAAAATTCATACATTTTAAGTTTAAATATATTTTTCCTACTACATTTAAAAATAGAAATCGAAATATTGAAAGTTTTCAATTGTTGAGCATGTTAAAAATATTTTACAAATTCCTCTGAAGAAACCCTATTTAAGTCTAAATACTTATTTCAATTTATAAATTTAGTGAAATTTTAAACATACCTTTTAATTAAAAAATCTAAAAATTTAAAATTAAAATTTTGAAATGGGAGGAGGAGACTTAGTAAATTAAAATATTTATTTTATAGAATTTTAAAAAAGCATGGCATCCAGCCAAGTTATGTAATATCAAAGAAGTGTGGCTTGTCGAACAAAAAGCTTTAGAAGAAGAAAAGAAACTAGAGCAATTCAAGAAAGAAATTGATGAAGAAAGGCAATTACAAGAATTGCAAAAACTTCAAGAAGCTTCTGGAAAAAGGCAAAGATCCGAAAGGCTTGAATGGATGTATGGCTCAGGCTCTGCATATCAAAACGGAGATAATTCAAGTAAGGAAGAATACTTGTTAGGAAAGAAGAAAATTGACTCCTTAATTCCTGCACAAAAAGAAGATTTTAAATACTATAATGGTCTTACAGAGGACTATAAATCTGCCGCCAATGTTAGAGACTTGAAGGCAAAAATAAGAGATGATCCACTGTTTGCAATTAAAGCTAAAGAAAAGGCAGCATTGGATAAAATGATTAACAATCCTTTAAAACAAATGGACCACAAAAAGGTATTTTTTGTTCAAATATTTAGAAAATTAAAAAGCTAGAAAAAAAGATTAAAAAGCTTGAAAAGAGCAAGAAGGAGAGAGATGGTAATTAGTATTTAATTTTTTAGACATGTTGAAAGAATACAAAGATACTCACAAAGATGTAGAAAGAAAACACATGAAAGATTATAAATTTTCAGATGATAAAAATAAAACCTATACTGAAAAAAGTAGCTCTAGACACAGAGAAAATTCCCCAAAAAGAAGCGAAAAGAGACATATAGACTATAAAGAACACAGGTCGTCCAAAAGCCATAAAAGAAAATATGGAAGCACTAGCAAATCGGACAGCAAACAAGAAGAGGAAAGGCAAAAGAAATTGCTGCAGATGATGAGAGATGCAGATAACTTAGAAAATAAAAGGAAAGAAAGAGTCTTAGAAAACAACAACAAAGATACACTTGACACTCAATCTGAGCATATTTCTAGAATGAAAAGGAAAGACAAAGATTCTTCATTTTCAAGGTAATATTTTTTTAAAATTTTTAGAAGTGCATACGAATCTTCGCATTACAAGAATTTTGATATTGAGAAAGGAATTTCCCAAAGAAAAAATAAAATCAGACCAGATTTAGATTAAACGCAAATATTTGTTTTTTATTCAGTTATTAAATTTACAATTAATAAAATTTTTGCGATTAATATAGGGCCTTAGAAACCTTCAATAGCATAAAGTGGTTATTTCTGTCTATTTTGCAAGCTTTTTGTTAACATAGTATTTGTTGATATACAATACCTAACTTTATTTAAATTAGTAGAAGTATTAAAAAATATTGATGCGCATTCGCATTTAAGTTTTTTAGTTATGAAAATTTTAAATATAATTATGTTTTCATCACTATATTTTTTGATAATACCAATTTCGACATAAAAATAATGGTAAAGATAATTATTAATTAAATATATATTAAATTATTCTCAAATTATTTATTTTTAACAATGTTTAACCATAAAATAACTTCCATACTTGTTTATATTAAATATCAAATAATTTATAATAACAGTTAAATCAACTTGTTTAAAATTCATATAAATTTAATTTGTTTTTAAAAATTTCAATTTGAATGACAAGTTTAAATATTGAAGATGAGTTTTATGATTTGACATTAATTGATGATGAGGAAAACTGGTAAAAATTTTATAATATTATTAGGTTGAGTTATTCATTGAACAAATTTTCTAAAAACTATAATGTATTGTTTAATCTTATATTTTAGAAAATCGAGTATAAAAGAGAAAAACTAATAGAATTACAGTATATTAGTTCTGATTCAAGCTCAAATAGTGAAGATAGTATAGAAATTATTAGAAATGATACAAATATTAATAATAAGCAATTTTCAAATAAATTTACCTCAAAAATACCAATTATAAATAAAAGAAACAATAACAAATCTCCAAAAAGAATAAAGAAATTAAGAAGAATTCAAGGCTTTTATGAAATACCAAAAATAGGACTAGAATTATTTTATTAAATTTATTGTTTTTATTTTCTTAAATATGTTGATAAAGTCTATATTGTTGCTATACTTATTCATTCTGTTGTTCTCAACTATGAAATGTTGGAAGTATTAGTGATTTTAGCTTCAATTTTATGCAATGTATCGTTTGAATACGTGTTGATAGAATCATGATTTCTGTTGAGCAAAATTCTTGAAGCAAACATTGTCGTAAAAGATTGATATGAAAAAACTTAATAATATATACCCTTGTAAATGTATAAATAAAAAACAAAATGCATTAGCAACTAAACTTTTTTACAAAACGTAGTCTCCTTTACCAAAAAAGAATAATCCGTCTTTTAGTTTATATTGGCAAATAAAATTTGCTCATCAGGATATTTTAAATAATAAAGCCGTTTTATATAAAAGGATTCCTTTCAAAATTAAAGTATATAGTTCATAGTTCTAATTGAATTACTCTAGCATTGTTTGCGGTTTTAAATTCAGAAAATAAATGAAAATTAAAAATGGTATAAAATCCTAAAAAGGTAAACAAGAAATTTTAAAATTTTACAAATGAATTTAATTAGTGAAACAATAGGATATACATATTGTTATTTATATCCAGCATACCAAAGTTTTAAATTAATAAAGAATACTAATAATGTAGAAGAATTAAAAGAAATTATAATATTTTGGATAATTTTATCTATTTATACTTTTGTTACTTATTTTACAGATTCTTTTTTGTTTTGGTTACCTTTTTATTCAATTGCAAAATTATTGGTTTTGCTTTATATAACTATACCAAGAATTAGAGGTTATTTACACTTATTCAAAATTATTGTTGAACCTTTTTTAAATGAAAACGAAGTTTATATTGATGACAAAATTGAAGATTTTAAATTATTTGCAAAAAGCTCTTTAACCAAGTATTATCGAAGAGCTTTCAATTTATTTCAATCTTTCTTATTTGAATCTTTCGTCAATGAAGCCAATAAAACCGATACAAAATTTAAGACTAACACTAACCAAAAAATACAAGAATTACCTATTATATCACCATTTACCAAAAGATTTAATAAAGATAAGTGTAAAACAATTTATTAGTTATATGTTAGTTTTATTAATAAACCTTTTCAATTTGCTATTTGTTTATATCTTTGTATTTTTTTAAAGCTCAAATATCCGAGTTTTTCTTTATATTAGAACATTTGTATATCGGAATATATGCAAACTTTATTTATTTTGTATATAATAGCCATTTGGCTCATATAAATCTTTCAGTGCATTATATTATCAAAGCATAAATTTTAATAGAAGATAAATGCTTATAACTGTTTTAGTAAATATAAAGATACTGTAGTCTATTTTTCGGCTAATATTTAAAGTGCATCGGAATAAAAAAAAACAAGTTGAAATATTTTAAATGAACATAAAAAAGCACTTATTAAAAATATAAATAGTTAAGTAAAATATAAAATATTGAGAAAATATCAAAATTTTCCTTCGAATAGGATTTCTATAAATTATATTTTTAGCTTTTATTGTATGCTCATCAAAACAAAATATAAATGTAAACAAATTTAAAAACTGGTAAATTTTAATTAAAAAATAAGGCTATAAAAACAATTGATGGATAAAAACTTGATTCACTATTTACAGCAACAATAGTAGTAGCACCAGGAGATACGGAAGTAACAGTTTTTTCAACAGATTGAGTAGTTTTAGAAGTAGATTCAGATTTCAAATCATCAGATTTTTGGTCTTCAGGAAATTTTTTATCACAATCATTTTTACAATTATCATCTTTACAATCATTTTTACATTCTTCTTTATTTTTTGGTTCTTTAGGTTCTAATTTCTTTGAATTTTTATCTTTTGGTGCTTCTGACATTTTAGGTGGTTTTGATTCTTCTGTAGTATCTGTTATTTTACTTGTTTCTGTTGGTTTTGAATTTTTTGATTTAGATATTGTAGAAATTGATTCATTATCTTCGTTATTGGCTTGTGATAATATAAAGGACTGTATTATTAATATAAATTTCATGATTAAATGATTAACCCTTCATAAATATATAGACATAAATGTTTCATATTAATACTTATATTGTGAGCCCTAATTAATTCTAAACTATTAAATGCATTTATAAATTTATTTTAAACAAATTCTATGTTATAAAAATCTAGTGTTTCTTTTTTTGAAACTTGGTCTATTTTTATGATGATTTTTATTATTCTAGATACACGTTTTAAAACATTGGTTTAAATATGGCACAACTATCGTCATATATTAATTACGGAACATAAAGATGATTTCATTGAATTTTTAAAGTATAACACCTATCTTATTTTACTCTCTTTATGTAAAAATTTCTTGAAGCATACAAAGTTTTGTTCAAAATTCAGTTTATTTAATAATCCAAAGCAGTTACTACAAATATTTGTTAAAAATAGTTTTTCTCATTTCCTAATCATTGTGGTTAATGATTTATCAACAATGAGTTGGATAATTAAGTATATTTTGATATTAATTGTTTAAATTTATACACACCATAAATTTGTACATGTTTGAAATCGGACCCAGATTTAGTATAAATTCCAACGATTTAATTGCGCATAATTTAAAATTCGATGCCTTAAATTCTATTATTTAATATCAAA
Organism: Bourletiella hortensis; assembly: GCA_034694225.1. Taxonomy (NCBI): domain Eukaryota; kingdom Metazoa; phylum Arthropoda; class Collembola; order Symphypleona; family Bourletiellidae; genus Bourletiella; species Bourletiella hortensis. The sequence continues at coordinate 5,819 of JAQFYD010001633.1, forward strand.
TACAAAGATAAGTGATTCTTTTAAAAATAACCAAATGTCTGCTTTTGTAATATTTTCAGAGTTTTTCGATATTAGTTATGATTTTTGAGGTTATAAACCGATATAAACTCAATCTTAAATCATTGTGTAAAAATGGGTGTGAAAAATCAAACACAATTAATCACAACTAATCAAAGCAAATTAGGAATGTAAAAAATAATAAAATATAGGTTTAAAATAATAACTATAAGTTGTAATATAAAAATTTAATTACCGTAACGGTAAAATTTGAAAAAATTTACGAAAGTTTCATAAATAATTATAAAAAAGTTCAATATTCTAAAAATGTAAATGATTAATTTACTAATTTTATTATTTTCAATTAATTCAATATATATTAAGAAAAGTATTTTATATTTATTTATATTAAATAGGAGATTCATCATGTTCTTGTAGTAAAAATGAAACCACTTGTAAGAAAATATGCTTTGAAAGTAAGGTAATAAAGCAAGGTATTTAATAAAAATTAATTTAAATAGCAAATGATAACACATCATGTTTGAAAGATTGTGCTGGTCAAGGTGGAAATTGTAGTTTAAATTGTTTAAAGAATTATAATGATAATGTTTCACATTTAGTAAACAATGATTATAATCCTTTAAATTACTCTTATAATAAAGATAAGGATGAAAGCTCTGATTCTACTGAAACTGTTGAAAATGATGTCGAAGGAGAAATAGATCCAAAAGAAAAGACTAGTAGCAAAAATAATGTGGAGGATGATGATTCCAAATATAGTGATGAAAAAGATGAGGACACTGATTCCAAAGATAAAAAAGAGGATCATTCTGAAGATAAAAAAGAGAAAGAATCTAAAGATGATGAAGATGATAAAGAGGGAAATTTAAGGCACCAAAAAGAAAATAAGGATGAAAATGAAAAATCTGATGAAAATAAAAAAGAAAAGAAAGAAAAAGATGAAAGTGAAAAGCCTAATGATGAAGAAAACCCAGAAAGTAAAAAAGATAAAGAAAAGAAAACAAATAAGAAAGAAGATGATGATAATCAAGCTTTAGAGGACGAACTAAAAAGCGTTGAAAGTAAAGAAGAAATGGAAAGCGATAAAGAAGCATCAAATGAAGAAAATGAGATAATGGAAAAAAGCTCATCTAATATCATTCAAATCAATAGCTTATTGTTTGTCTTATTTTCAATATTATAATTGTTTAAGTTGTAAATTAATGTTTTTATATAATAAAATATCTTTAACTGTTATTTTACAGTAACTATATCTATCTAAACTGGTATAAAAACTATATAAATATACTGCATCTGTATTTATTATGATATGTAATTTTTTATAAATATTTATCATTAGCAATTAATCAAAGAGCCTTTTATATTAATGTTTTGTGTACTGTCCAATACACAAATTTAACTGAGCACAAGTTATATTGTTTAATATGATTAAAACTTTTAGAGCTTGATATAAAATTATCAAACCTATCTCGTGTATAGGCATTTAAAAAAAACCATGTTTATAGTTCGAATTTCTTAATTGATTTTTATTTTTTTGAAATGGATTCAATTCCATTATTACTTGAGATTTTTATATTAGCAATATGCATATTTGTTGTGATCAAATTGTTCTCCTTTATATTGAATATAGTAATGTTATTATGTAATATATTATTATTATTTTATTAGCTTCTATATTAATTACTTTGATTGATAAATCAATTGATCCATATTTCTTTACTTGGTCATTCATAAGAAATATGATAATGTTGCTTATAAGCTATTACCCTAATAAAAGCTTTATTGCATTATGTAATTATTGTGACAAATACAATATAATAAAAAAGGAAGAGTATAGATATAAAAATTGGAAATGTAACTATTGTGATTGTTTTAATATTTGTAACTGGGTATAATATATATATTCATAATTTAGTATGGAAAATCTGATCATGTATTTAAGCCTTCAAATAATATTACGATAAGTAATTTTTATTTTTATCAAAGACAATTTACCTAATAATTTAAGTCAGCCTGAACATTGTGATGAATGCAGTTTAAGTCAGACGCAACTTATTACGAAGTTAGCAAATATTAAATACAAAAGTGTAACTATAAATTGTTATATTATAAGTTATCGGAAATGCGTAATAAAGAGAAGGCTATAAAAGAAACCTATCTTCCTTATTGTCCACGGTGTATTCCTATTATTGAAGAAAAGATTAAGTCTTTTGATATTTATTCTTTAAACCAATTGGTTCATCGCTCATATTTAAATTCAAAATGGTTTCCTATATTACTCAACAAAAATAAAATGTTTGGAAAATTCTATCACATAATCATCATAATTATGAACTTTGTGTATTTATTTATGTTTATTGTTTGTAACATCATCTATTTTATTTTAGATCCTTTCAACTTTGTTTTTTATTTTGATGTCGGCAATAAGATCAATGAAACATTATTGCACTCTTTCTATGTCTTCCTTGCTAATTTTGTAGTTTTGATTTCCTTCTTTGGTACGTACGATATCGAGAATTTTCGAGCAGAAGTTGCATTTGTTATTAAACAAGTGTACATTGAGGAACATGTGATTTTTTATTTTTATATTAATAGAAAATGTTTTTAGATATTTGGACTTTCAAATTATTTGTGTTTATTCTTGGATACATAAATTATTCATCAAGTAAAAACTTATTAATTTTTTAAGATATTGACTCAGTTTGGCTCATCAATTTTGATCGTAAAAAATTAATTTCTCACGACAATTTTAAATTGATTGCTTATTTGATTTTTTTATTGAAAGAAATAAAGGTATTTGAATCATCCTATTTTAGATTCAAGCAACATATCATAAAAATTGCAAAGGTTTGTCAGATTATATTGAATTCTTTAAATCGAATTCTATTTTAGGTAGTCTTAGTCAACCTCTTTCTTTGTTTTCTCTTTGTGGACTTGATCTTAATTCATTAAGATTATCTCGAAAAGACTCTGTGAAATTTGACATAGATGTTTTTACTGAGTGTAGAAGCAGTAATAATGGAGACCATATTGACGAAAATGAATCAGAAGGTGAGAACCACGATAGTGCAACAGAAGACAAAGATCCCGATGATATAGATTTTTCTAGGTTGAGTATAAATGATTGTAACAACAACTCTCTGATTGAAAATTCAGATTTCAAAAAAGAACTTCTACATGATTTTATTACTAGAATTAAAACTATTAATCTTTTTAGAGAAGGTAAGTCAATTACCAATAATAATAATCAAAACCAAAATGCCTTATCAAGCTTTAGTAATTCGACGGGCTCAATTTTATCAAATATTTTTGATATGGTTGAATATTATAAAACACAAAAGCCGCTACCCTCATCGATAAATAATAACATCGTTTCAAGACATGTATTTATTAAAATTATATTTAGGAAAATGATGATACAGGAAATTTAATCTCTTTAATAAGCTCAATAAATTTAAAAGAAAATGTATCGGAAATTCCTTCCTATTCTTTACCAATTCAAAATTTATTTTTGTATCTTTTAAATGTTGTAGTATTTTCTTTTTTAATTGTGGTTCTTGCTTTCTTTTTGTTTAGTCCTGATAAGATTGATAGCTACAGAAACGATCTTCTTGTTTATTTTGGATCTTTTTTAGAATAGCTTTCTATTAAAAACACTTTAATATTTTAAAAAATATTGTTTTTATGTCTTCATCTGAATTTGATTATTATTTTTACAGAATTTTTATATCGTTTTGATTAACAAATCAAACCTTTTTAATATAACATTAAAATCATGTTGAAACTTCCCGTTTATGTTAATTATCGAATGAATAATAAAAATGGGGTCAAAACTAATTTAACATAAATAGCTAAAAACCCTTACAAAATAAAAAATCGACTTAGTTTACTTTGAAGTTCAAGCTTTTCATTTATAAGAGAAAGAAAATATGATATGATTTAATGAATGATATGCATTTCTTTGATATATTCATATATGCTTTTAGCATATTACAAAATTAAAACGGCCTTTTACAATAAAATTTTTAAATGCTTATTATTGAATTATATTATGTATACATAAATTAAAAACAAAAATTTTAATTTTTGAATAATCAAATAGCATTGTTAGACTTAGATCTAGATCTTTTTCTAAAAATAGTATCAGTAGGAGGAGAAATATTATTAAAATTAAATTCAATAAAATCTAACATTTCCAAAGCCATTAAATAAACAGGAGAATCTTCTTCATTATACATTATAGAATTTGTACACATTAAAATTAATTCTCTAAGTAATTCTGTTTCATTGCTTATTTCATTATCCCTTATTTTTTGTTTAATTTTTATAAGGTCAGTTGGTTGTTTTATTGCTTCATTATACTCTGATATATCTATTCCTCTTGCATTTTCAAACAAAGAAACATTTTTATGTGTTGATATGTTTTCTAGAGTCATATTAGCCAATCTTTTCCATTTCTTTAATTTAGCATCATCTAAAATTTTAGTTATTTTTACCTTTATTCTCTTTTTTAATATCATTGTCTTGGTTTTCTGACATATTGGATAAAGGTGTATTGGTAATATTGGATCTTGGAGTTGAAACTGATTCCATTTCTGAAAGTGGTTCTTCTTTCACTTTTTCTCTTTTAATTTTCTTCTTTGGAGATATTTTTTCAACTTCTTTTGCTAAAAAGTATATAAGTTATTACCATCATTAGGTGCAGGAGATCCTTGTTCTACAATAAAAGGGTTGACATTACCTGAAAAGTTTTTAGTATCGGCCTCCATTTTATTTGATAACTCTGGTAATAAAAAATATATCTATACCAATGTCTGATTCGTCTTGATCTTTTTCAATAGATTCAACATCTTCTTTTTCAGAAACAGCAGGTGAATCATTGACAACACCAACATTATTTTCTATATTATTTAAATTTGTCTTTACCTTCTTTTTCAATGTTTAAATTAGGTATACTAAGAACAGGAACTTCATTATCATCAGATTTTGTTTCTGAGGCTTCCTCGACTATTTAATTCAAAATTATGGTATAAATACCTTGGTCAGATTCGGTATTTTTTGGAGTTAATAACTCAGTTTCAGCTTCATCTTTTATTTCGACACTTTCAGGGAAATCTTTGTTAAGCAAAGATTTATATAAAACTTTTATATCTGATGAACTATAATTATCATTATTCAAATTATCTAAAATATCGTTTAACTCACTTGGATAAAGCCTTAAATTTACTTTGATTTTGTGTTTATTTCTTCTAATCTTTTATGTAAACTTTCCAAATATTGGTCTTTTAGATTTGTTATAATATTGCTTAAATTATCACTTTCACTACTTATGATTCAGTTTTTGATAATACTTCGATTTATTTGACATATATTGTAATTCTTCAAATCTACTTTCACATTCCTGATATTATTTAAAGTTTTATATACCTCTTTGGATTTTTCTGATTCAATCCAGGGATGGCTATTTATCTTATTACACACTTTCTCGATTTTTTCTTTTCCATACTTCTTTATAGCATTAGTTAACAATAGACTTTCTTTTATTGAAAAACTCATTATTGTAAATTTTTAAAAATGTAAATCATTAATTGATCGATTAATCAAAAATAGTTTATCTTTAGAGTTGTGCTATATCTACCCCCTGTTTTACTTTGTGTACAACCCCTGTAAAATTATATAAATAATTTGGTTGAGAACCAAAAATAATTTTTTATAATAATTAAATAAAATAAAACTTATAAATTG
>JAQFYD010001634.1:0-11574 GCA_034694225.1 Bourletiella hortensis
CATTTTTTAATAGATTAACAAACAACTTTTATATGGAATATAAACTTTAATATAAACGAGTATATTTCCTATTAAAGTCTTAATAATGCTTTGAAAAATTTTGCTTAAATTTAAGGTTTTATATTTATTTATTAATTTTTTAAACAATACAATTTAAAGGTTTTGGATTAATTTATTTACAATTTATTATTTGATGCTTGCAAAAAAATTCCACCTCAAATTTGTTTAAGGGTTAATATATATAATTTGAAATTGTATTCCCATTGTGGAATGGTTAGTGAACATTTTTAGGGTTTTTAAATAAGTCCTAATTTTTTAACAAAAAAATAAAATGCGCTAAGATGCCTTTTAAATTATAACCAAAATTATACAAAAAAATTTAAGAATAGATAAAGATTTAAATAAGAAGATTTTTACGTATAAATGAGAGAAATAAAGCACATTATTATTTATTAAAAAATTTTGGTCGACTTGTATTAAATTTTTTAAGAATATATAACTCCAATAGACATAACGTTGATTTTTCTTCTAACTCTCCTTTTTAAATTTAAAGTATAACTGTTTGAAATTACTACATCAGAAAAAAACAAATCACAAGACGGCTAAATGTAAGGAATATCAAAAATATTCAAGTAATTTACAACATTATATTTTTTGCCATTTACAATAAATGACATTGTCTTTTTTATAAAGTTATTATTATCAATCCTTTTATAAATCAAAAATTTATTTACTACTCTTGATTTAGTCCATCTATATCCATCAGTCCATCTTTTAAATTCATTGCTCTCTTCCCATACATATATAGAGCCATTTCCAATATATTTTCTTTTTTCAGATGGAAGCCTTTTAGTAATAGATGGCAATATTTTATTGATAATTGTTTCAATTAATAATTTTGCATCCTGTTAAATTTTTAAAATTCCATAATAAGTTTCCATTTTACTATAACTAAAGAACTTAATTTTATTTTATAGACTTTTTTGTTTAGATGTTCGCAAATTTTGAAATGAAACATCTTATGTTATAAAATTACTACCAAGTATTTTCAATAATATTTTTATTAAATGCGCAGCAAAATATATAAAAAAGTTTCGGTTTCAATTTAAAATTTTCAAACTTTTTTATCTTTGATTTTTCTTGACATTTGAAATGAAAATTCGATCTTAAAATTTTTTATTAATTTTAAATAAGGAGATCAGAAAAATATTTATTAATCGATTTTCAAAATTTTGAACTGAAGGAAAATAGAGATATTTTTTAAATATTATAAATGATGTAATTTTATTAACAATTGTATAAGATTGAAAATTTTTAAGGTTTGAATATCGATTAAAACATAGAGATATAGTTACAAAAAATATGCTTTTACCAAGCCTTTGTAATAAACAAATATGAGTTACGTATAGGTTTAATAAAAAATATATTTCCAGTATAATAAAAAACAGCTATTCCAGTTAAATTCAATTAAGTCAATTTTTTAAAAATTTCCATATCTTAACATATCAAAAACTTTCATTTATTATGAAGAGGACTTTATCTAATATGATTGAATTTTAACAAATTAAAATAAGTGCTTTAAAGTCGTACTTAACATTAAATCAAAATATTCTTTTCTAAAATAATTATGATCAAGAGCTTGTTTCAAATTTTTAATCTTACAAAAAAGCCTGCTTAATTTGAAGATCAAAATAAAAAGACATGAAAAAACTTAAATCATGTAATAAAATTTGCGTCTATAAATTTTTAAAGATGAATATGATCAAATGAACAGAAATCTTTTTAATAAAACCGCTTTTCGAATAAGTATCTTTTTTAATTCTTTTGTAAAAATAAATGAATAATTATCTTATTTAATGATTGAAAAATAAAAAAATTGAAATTGATTAGCGATCATGATAAGAAAATTTTAAGGTAGAAATACATTTAATACTTTATTGAATGATTCCTATTGAAAATATAATTACAGCTATAATTTTTTAAAAGCATTTGATAAAATTAACAAAACTATCGAAATTACATATGGATAGGTATTTTATACCAATGTTTTGATTTTTTATTAGACTTATTTTGCTACAAAAAAAATTAAGAGAAATAAGAATGTATAGATGATTAGCTTAACAACAAAATAAAGTTGCAAATAAAAAATCTGTCTAATAAAATTGATAGGATAAAGATATTGATTATTATAATTTTTCTACTCACTAATCACAAGGGTTCAAAATCGAGACAGGTGAAGCTTACTTACTTCCAAAAAAACTTCACATTCGATCTTCTTTTACAATTATTAACATTACTTCATGAGTAGGGGTCAAAATCGAGACAGGTGAAACTTGCTCGGTTTTTAATAAAAGTAATAAACTATTGGTATTTTTTAACTAAATATCAATATTTTATACACTATTTAAAAAAGACAGATTTCTGTCTAAATTTCAAACTTTTTGACAGATTCACACCAGAAAATTTAATAAAGTCCCCATTTTTACTAGATGAAACCATGTTTCAGATTTTAGTCATAATGACGTTTGACAGATCTGTCTTTTTTAAGACCCCATCTGTCAATTTTTTCTGGCTTTTTGTTTGAGCCCTATTCATGAGTCATTTAAAAAGGTATATTTTTGTAAAATTTTCATGATTTTTTTACAGATTTACACTAGTAATTATAAGTAAGGGCCCCATTTTTATTTAAAGAAAATTGCAAATACCGATTACATTAAATTTTTATTAACTTTATGATATTTTTATTTAACAAAAAATGTTTCAGTTTTTAGTCGTTATGGCGTTTGAAAGATTTGTCATTTTTTCTGGCTTTTTTAGGTTATAAGTATCGCTTTAACAATTCGATTAGTCTTTTATTCATAAAATTCCATCCACCTGTATTTACACATAGTCGATAATAAGATTATTCTTTAAGTCTGAAGGCATGCAGATCCTGAATAGAAAACTTATGAAAACTAAAACAGAAATGTGCATTTTTAAATACACACTTGGCGAAAATTAATAAAAATTTCCGTATAAATTAATAGAGAATAGCAAAATAATTTTCTTATCAAATTATATTTATTTCTACAATTATTGCTTTGACTTGAGTATTAAAAAATTTGATTTTGACATTGATTTAAAATTGAGCCACTCTTTATTTTTGAATTTACAAGAATTATGAATAAAGCTACAGAAGCTAAGTTCCAAGAATACATTTCTTTTATAATACAAGATTCTACATCGACTTTTATATATTAATAAGTTCCTCTCGCTTTCGCATTTCTTTGTTTAGAAAACTTAAATAAACACTATAATAAGGGAAACTATAGAAACCGAATTTTTTTAAAAAAATAAAGTTAAAAAATAACCAAATAAATATAAAACCCCTTCTAAAAAAGAAACCTTGTGAATCTAAATGTTTCAGATTGTGCAACTTTCAAAAATTATAATTACAATCATCTAGAAACTGGAGAAATATTGACATTATAATTTCAATAGAGACGTTATCTCTAAATAATAAAATCAGAATAAGGAATTTAAAAGCAGATTTTATTTATATTTTCTTTTAATTAAATGATTATTTTTATTATTTATATCTTTCTAAGAAAAATGAGGAATTTAAGGTATAAATTTGTTCATATAGTACATTCCAACAGAACATGATATATGCAACACAAGTATTTATAATTGTGTAAATCATTTTTATATTACAAGATTTTTTTAATGATTTTTATAATAACTTTGAAATAATCTATATTTTGATACAATTTCTTGTTTTTATAATATAGTTGTGGCTTACTAATAGAATATATAATTATAAAGCACAGAGGTTTTCAAATTATATATATAGAATCACTTATCAATTATTTAATTTTTTTCACTAGTTTTACTATTATCGTTTAGAGCATTTAATTTTTTTAACCTGGGGAAACCCCAGAACACACTTGATTTAAAAAATTAATTAAATTGAATTGATAAGATCTAAATTTGCGCCATTTTCATAAAGTGTTAATACTTAACTTTTTGGTGCTATTAAAGAAGAGGAAGAACTGTTACAAGAATATATATGAACGAATGTTATAATCTCTATACATTTAGTATGGTTTTACAACAATTAAGCATGAAGAAGTAAATAGCTTATAATATGATTTTTTCAAAATTATAAGCATTAAGATTTTAGAACTTTCTAAGCTAGCAAGACTAGCGAAAAAGAAATATTACTATATGAATTATTAGGAAGTTATACGCTCCAATAGGATGCTCTAATTATCCTATAAATTATTACTGGCCTTTTGTTTATTTTTTAATAAACTTATTTTTGAATTAAATTAATTATAGCCCATAGATTTATAACATTTATATATTACATATGTTTACTATAGATTGCGCCATATTAATTTCATCTTTTAATAATGTTTATAATTAGAAGTCAACTCTTTGTTTAATTTAATTACTTATTTGTTTTATCCTATTCCTTATAAAAGTTTTTCTTCTGTTCTTATAATTGATAATATTTATTTTCATTATTTAAAATGCCTTGCTACCTAGTTAATTTAATTCAAAATGATAGCAATATATATTATTTGTAATAAGAGGAGTATTAAAGATTACGATTGTTTAATAAAAAGGTATTTTAGGCTTCCTATCACAAACCAATAAAAATAACAATAATAGGAAAATAGACTTAATAAAACTTAGAATTAATAAGATATTTGAGCAAGCTCATACTATGCTTTAAAATTTGTTCATAACATTATTTTATTTAAAGTTTCCCGATTCTTATGGCAATTAAATTTCGTTTTTTGCTATGCTTAAGATACAAGCTATTAACAGGCAAAAATTTATCAAAAACAAAACGATATGTTTTTGAATTACAATCTGTGAGAAAAATTTTGCTATACATATCTCAATTTTAGCAAAACATGTATATTGTTTAATTTTGTACTCGGGCTTAACATTGGAAAAGGATATACAGTAGACCCCCTATTGGTGAACCCTTATTGGTGGAAAATTTTTGAAATTCAGGGGTTCATGAAATTAACTCGTGAACCCTTGTAAATAATTTAATAAAATTTAGATATTGAATTTTAGAAGTTTAGTTATTTTATTTTAGAATTTTTATTTTAATAAAATTTTATTCTTCAGGTTTCTTTTTATCAAAAGCAGTTTTGTACTTATCGTTTAATAGATTTTATTCAAAAATCATGTAGTTTTTGATAGAATGCTATATATGCAATGTGAATTATTTTAAAATATTATTTTATAAAAACCAAAAATTATATATTTTGAACTAACTAGGGTCACGAATTTGGGCTGTAAATGTGAGTTAAAACGTTAAAGTTGATATTTTTAAAAATAAAAACATATTTGGAATTGTGGTTATTAAATGAATATCATGCTACATTTGATTTTTTTATTTGAGATAAAAGCTCACGAGTCCGGGGGGGGGGGTCTACTGTATACAGTGGCGTAGCGTCCACAGAGAAAATGTGGCGGCCTGCCAAAGGCGGCAAAATTTCAAAGAAAGTTTCATAAGTAATTTTTCAAACTAAGGCGGTCTTTAGTCATTTTAGGGCGACATTTTCATTAAATTCAATAATCCGCCAAGGGCTTTAGATGGATTCGGAATTTCACGCTACGCCTCTGACTGTATATATCAACAAAATTCTATGAATATAAAATCAATACAAATAATCATTTGAATATTAAATCACAAATATTTGTTTATAGAAAATTTAGTTTTTTTGTATTTTTACGTTTACTACTTTAAAATTAAATGGAATTCTAATGTTATTTTTGGTAGTGTAACTTTAACAGTGCGTATAAGTAATTATGTCGATGATTGAATTGAAGAAAAGGACCAATCCAAACCCAAAAATCTAAAAATTTAAAATTTATAAACTTGAGTATTTAATATTTATTTGTTTTGATAGCCAAAGAATTTCACAAAGTAATCTATTATAATTTTAGTCGAAAAGAACTTTATTGTCTTCATAATGATGTATTCACACTTTTATGGACATATTAGCTTATTTTTTATAAAAAATGGTTTAGTATTGTAATAATTAAGGGGATCAAAAGCATCATAAGGTAGTATATTTCAAGGGTTATTTGCGCAAAAATTTAAAAAGGTCATTTGGGCAAATCCAAAGTATATTTTTTATAAATGTGCTTATAACAGAAAATAAAGAGATTAAAATAAAAATTGATAAATTTCGTTATAATAAGTAAAAACTATGATTTGATATTGATTTTTAAATTATTATATATACTTGTATTTAAAAACATAAAAGAAACTCATAAATATGATATTAATGTAAAATGAAGCAGGTTTATAACACTAAATTGAAATTAGATTTATATTTTTGTACAAACAACTTTTAAATACTAATTTGTCCAAGATCTTTGTATATTTTTAGCATAAATTGTTAAATATTATATTTGTTTTTTATTGAATATCTTTAAAGCTAACAAGTTTTTTACTGCTAATCAAGTATTTGTAAACTATCTTCAAATACCATTTATATATAATTCCTTGTATATAAGCTTAATATTTAGGTTTTGTATCAATATTACTTATAAATGCATACATCATTCATTAGGGTTAAAAAAATAAAATTTTTAAATGATAAGAGTAAGCATACTCATAAATAACATAATATAGACCACAACCAATAAAGCAATTTATAATATACGACAACAACAAAGAAGGTGGTTATCAATACACGAATATCAAGCTATGGAAATTTTGTCGGAATATAAGATTAGGGTTCCTCCTGGTAAAGTTGCTAAAACTCCTGAAGAAGTATTGAAGGTTGCTAAAGAGTTGAATACTGATGATATAGTTATTAAGGCTCAAGTACTTAGTGGTGGTAGAGGAAAAGGTACTTTTACGTCAGGATTAAAAGGAGGAGTTCGTACCGTATTTTCGTAACCCCTTAATACCACTTTACAATATAAATATATGATGAATTTTAACTAATTTTATGTATAGACCTAGTGAAGCACAGATGTTTGCTACCAAGATGATAGGAGAAAACCTAATTACTAAACAGTCTGGAGAGAAGGGTAAACCTTGTAATATGTTGTTCGTTGTAAAGAGAGAGTTTTTGAGAAGAGAGTATTATTTTGCTATCCTCTTAGATAGAGGTAGTCAAAACCCAGTTCTCGTAGGTAGTAGTCAAGGTGGAGTAGATATAGAAACAGTTGCAGCAGAGAATCCGGAGGCTATTATAAAACAGGTTGTTGATATTAGGAAAGGGTTGGATTTTGATGATGCATTAAAGTTTGCTAAGAAGGTTAGGTTTAGCTCGGATGATGCTAATAGGAAGGTATTTGTTAAGTTTGATTTTGGGTAGGCGGCTGATACTTTTGTGAAGTTGTATAAGTTGTTTATTGATAAAGATGCAACACAAGTAGAAATTAATCCATTAGCAGAAACAGTAGAACATGAAGGTACTCTATCAATCCCTTATTTCTTCAAATCAATAATAAGAAGATATTTTAATTATTTTGTAGTGTTGTGTATGGATTGTAAATTGAATTTTGATTCTAATGCTCTGTTTAGACATCCTGAACTTACTAAATTGGCTGATACTAGTCAAGAGGATGTACGTGAAGTAGAAGCTGCAAAGAATGATTTAAACTATATTGGATTAGATGGAAATATAGGTTGTTTAGTAAATGGAGCTGGATTAGCAATGGCAACAATGGATATAATTAAGTTACATGGAGGAGAGCCTGCTAATTTTTTGGATGTTGGTGGTGGTGCTACTGCACAACAGGTTACAGAGGCTTTCAAAATTATTAGTTCAGATTCTAAGGTACAGTCTATATTAGTAAATATATTTGGTGGTATTATGAGATGTGATATAATTGCTAAAGGTATTGTACAAGCTATAACTACATTAAATATAAAGATTCCAGTTGTTTTAAGATTACAGGGCTCCAAAGTGGAAGAAGGTAAAAAAATTATTGAGGATTCTAAACTTAAGGTTTTTGCTTTGGATGATCTTGATAAAGCGGCTGAAAAAGCGGTTCAAATGTCTAAAATTGTGGAATTGGCTAAAAAGCAGGATTTGGATATCTCTTTTGAACTTCCAATTTAAATTTTTTTTTCATCTTATTTCAATTTTTTAATACACTACTCTGTTAGAAATTTTGTGCTCTACATTTTTAACTACTGTACTGAATTTTTTATAAATGATGGAATTTTTTTAGATATTGATTTTGGAATTTTACACAAATTGATAAAAATTAAAAAAAAATATTTTAAATATATGTTAATTTAAAAATATATAACACTTACCAATAAGTAGGGTTCGGCCAAAATTCGGCTGCCGTTTTTTAAAAGCCTCGAATTTCCTACTTTTATGATATCACAGCACGGGGGGTTTATAAGTATAATAATTTAACATCAAATATATATTGCCGTATTTCACGCATTTTCTATGCAGTCATTTTGACGCGTTTTCTACGCAGATGTAATGTACATTTATGTAAAAATGTACAATCTCTAAAAAGACTTTAAATAAATCAATATATTTTCTAGTATTTTGTTAAAAAGCTGAAAATGATACAATTATCATGTCAAATGATGTAAAAATTATTTTTAAATAAACACCCAAATCCTAAATATCATGCAAATATGGCAAAAAAATTTTGAAGCCTCACTTAAAATTCTAAAATTAAAGGTTACACAATAAAAAATATATAATAAAAAGAAAATATTTATTATAAAATATAAACCAAAATGGAACATCAAACATACAAAAACGTAAAACCATCGAAAATTACAACATAATACTTTTTTACAATAAAAAAATTGGACGATATTTTATACAAGAAGACATGATGTCAACCACACATTATAAAATGCATGATGAAATAATACATAAAAATGAAGACAATTAGAAACATTTTAATTGAAAAAATCTTAGATGAAAAATAATATAAGTCATTAATAACTATACTGTTAAATTATTAAACCAAAAAAATATGAAAACGCCAAAGGTTTGTTCATTTATGGCTTGGGATCCGAACAATACTTCCCCTTTAATGGCTTAGTAGTATCTGTTTTGTACAATTTTTAATAACCATGCATTTTATATATTTTGTTTATTTTTATTTTTATTTTTATCAATTTTTGTAAAGGTATTTTGTGTAAAATTCTAAAATAATATCTTCAAAAATTTTCTGCCATATATATATTGAAAACAATATTTTTTATAAAAAGTCATAATGATTTCATTTTTGTCTCAAGCTGCGCAGAAAACGTGTAAATTGAAATTTTTACAGCTTTTCTACGCAGATTCAATGTACATTTTTTAAGCAGAAAACCTGTAAAATAATGTAGATAAATAATTTTAAAATTTATTAAAATTCAAAATGAAATTGTTGTCCACCTCCACCACCTTGAAAGAACTGTTCAAAACCGCCACCACCCCCTTGGAAGAATCCATCAAAGCCACCGCCACCACCCGAACCACCCTGAAAGAACTGTTCAAAGCCACCACCTTCAAATGGAGAACCACCCTGACCACCCATCGGATCATTAGGATCTACACCTTGATCAAACTTAGCTCTAGTATCAGGATTAGATAAAACTTCATAAGCCAGATTAATATCACTCATCTTACTCAACACTTGTTCTTTAGATAAATCACCTTTATATTTATCAGGATGCCATTCTCTAGCCAACTTCTTAAATGCTTTCTTAATCTCTTTATCCGATGCATTTCTAGATACTCCCAATATTTTATAGTAATCTTTCTGTTTACTTTGTTTAAGCATAATCTTAGCCTTCTTCAGCTTCTCTTTAATAATCTTATTAGCACCTCCACTCAATTTATGAGCCTTGCTCAAATCGTTTACAGCACTTTCATATTCTTCCAATAGTATATAGCCTTCGGATCTAGCCAAATACAATTTTTCATCTTCTTCATCATATTCAATAGCATCAGTACAACTTGATATCACATTGTTTTTATGCTTTAATCGCGAGTGAGAGAGACAGGTGAATGTGTTTAGTAGTGCTTTTAATTTAGAATAAATTTTTACATTATTTCCAATATCCTTTATAATAATACCAATATTGTCTTCAATCTCCTGAAACAAAGGTTTAACAGTTTCTAAAATATCATTCCATTTCTTATTCTTCTTCAATCCTTCCAGTTCCTTAATAGATTTATCAAATTTTTTAAAGCTTTTAAAGAGTTTTTTAAATTTGCTATTTTCCGGATCATAATGTAAGAGGAGCTTAACATTTCTATAAGCCATATCCGGATTGTAAGAAATATAATAATTAATAATAGCCAAATTATAACTAACCTCCTCATTTGAAGGATCAATTTGAGCAACCTTAGAAAAATCAGTAATAGCATCTTCAAAGCTATTATCCAAGAGCTTAACCTTCGCTCTAAGGGACAAAAAATATGTAGAATGTGGCGAATATCCAATTAAAGTGGATAGAAGTTCAATGGCTTCCTTATATCTATGATTATCAATCTTTGTCTTAATATGTGGTATTTGTTTCCTAATTTCGTGTGCTTTATCTAATATTTTTTGCTTCTCTTCTTCCAAAGTAGAATCGACAACTTTCTTAATATCTTCAATTACCTCTTTATGATAACCTAATTTCAAATTGAGTTTAGCTCTATGAAATAATGCCTAAAAAATAAATATAATTAATATTAAAGTGATACTTTTTCGTAATCTGGTTTCAATTCTATTATCTTACTAAAATCTTTTATTGCTAATCCCGTCTTACCTAATGTTACATATATGTTGGCTCTCTTAAAATAGAGTAAGAAGTTTTCAGGTTCAATATCTATTTATTTAATAATTACTGGAGTTACTTATAGCATAATTATAATTATCAATAACATTTTGATAATCTCCCTTCTTTAAATGCAAGTTTGCTTCTTCTAAATATTGGTCTACATTCTTTTCACTACTATATCTTGATATCAATATAAGTATCTTTATTTTCATTTCAAAAATAAAAAAAATCAATTTTTTACTTGTCTTTTATAAAATTCTACGATTATTTGGTCGAAATTAATTGGTTAAATAAGTTACATTAAAAAAGAATTGTTGATTATATATTTACTTACTTAAATGTATGATACAGATGTCATCAATTTGGCATTTTAAGCTTTTGATATATTTTAAATTCTTTTTTGTTGCTTGATTTTAATGTTTGTCTATCTCGAATTTCAAACGATGTCATGATGACAAAACATTTTTTCATTTATAGATCAAATATTAAACCCCAGACTACATACAATCAAAATATATAGTGTCTATGAAAAAGTCTCCATAACTCATTACGACTATATTTTGATTACAGCATGAATATTCAAAATAAAAACTATTAACTTATATACGAATCAAAAGCAATTTTAAAATCTAAATGAATTATAATCTCATAATTTTGAGAGCTATATATTTTTAGGTTTAATTGCGCATTTGAAAAAAACATTGTGGCATTCACTTATTCATATTCATAATACATTTTATGAAACTCTTATCTAAACAATGTACTTTAAAGTACCAATCTTAATTTATTATAAATAATTAATATTTATATTG
>JAQFYD010001635.1:0-11570 GCA_034694225.1 Bourletiella hortensis
GGACAAGCAAATTATTTGAACAACCTGGAGAGATTCCTTCCAGCACTCTTTTTATACAAAGGCAACTTGAGCTGAAGGTGTATTGTGTATCACTGTGATCCATTCCAGGCAATGTATGCTCTTAAATGAGTCACTTTTTAATCCGGAAAGAATTCCTGTGAAAATGAGCAAATACAAACCACGCGCACGATCCGTGCCAAACAATAATTAAAAGCGTAGCATCTTCTGGTCTATCTTTCCATCTGAAGGCGTAACCAAGCTAACTGGCCTTGGTAGCAGAACTTGCGGAGACCTAGAAAAAACCCTTTGAACTTAAAGTATCTACCGTTGTTGCTTACTCAATGGATAATAATGAGTGAATGAGCCAATTTGTTGCCTTTGACAGATTCCCCGAAGATGAAAAGGATCCGGTGACGGCTTTCTGTCTCGCTTTTTTCTGAGATAACAGAAGATTATAAAGAATTACAAGCGGCATGTGGAAGCCAGCTTTTCCGGAGTAACTTGATCTGGCGGAAATTTAGTAATGAAATCTCGTAACAAGATGAAAGTATTAGATTCGCAATATTAACAAAGAGGAAGCTCTGGTGTCTACCACAACCAACGCCATCCACAGAAGCCCTGCAGAAGATGATGATGAGCTTAATTTTTAGATGTTTAAATCCTCAAAAGACTCACAGCAGGTTATGGGATACTTTCATGAGCACCAACTTTCAAGTACCTGCACGACCTACTGGGGGAAAATGTAATGTGAATTATTAACCATGGTTTTTTAGCCCTCGTGCAAGTATAATGCTGGTGTTCTTCAACGTATTCATACACGCAAAACTATTTGTAGTCCTGGCAATCAACAAAATACCCTTTGAACTCTCACTATAATCAGCTATGCAAATCCTATAAGATTCTTGAGAGGACGATAGTAATGGAAGTGAATTCCAGGAAAATCCCAGGTCAGGATCGATAAGATTCTTGGCTGATTTTGTTGTGAGAGTTTAAGCTGCCACCACCGGTTGCTATGAAAGCCAGAGCTAAAACTAGAAGCTATACACGCAAGTAGTATGAGCCTGGATGAAAACACGTTGCTAACAACACTACTTTACGGAGTACATGATGTGAGCTATGACGGAGAATTAGGAAAGCTAGTGTATTATAGCTATACATCTCACTCACTCAACTCTCAGTCTATTCAGTCTAAAGCAGAGGACACAAGATTGTGATAAAAATGACAGACGAAAATTCTGCAGATTTTTCAACCCTCTTCCCTAAGCTAATTCAACAAATAGTTGAGTATCCATTGGGAGACAAAGTAGTGGATTTCGTTCCCCCACAAATACTTGAGAAGGAGCTGGAGGAAAAGTTGGAAAATCTATCAGGAAATTTAGAGGAGATTGGAGAGACGACTGAGTTTATACTTGGCAAATGTTTGAACACCTCCCATCGATTCTTCCTAAATCAGCTGTACGGCGCCGTTCATCCAATGGGACTTGCCGGCGCCTTTATTGTAGAAAAGATGAATACAAATCAGTAAGGACTTTATAAATATACACTGATAATATACAATATTCATTACATTACAATAGCATGCAGTACTTGATTCATTATTGTAGGAGCATCTAAATTCATGTCAAATCTGAATTTCATAGGCATACTTACGAAGTAGCTCCAGTCTTTGTCCTAACGGAGAAAATTATCCTGAGGAAACTGAGGCAGTTATTTTACAATCCCGGCCACGGTGATGGAGATGGCATTTTTGCACCTGGGGGAAGCATTGCAAATATGTATGGAATGGTGTTGGCAAGACATAATAAATTTCCGGAAATCAAGCGCAAAGGACTTTTCGGAATACCACCGCTTGTAGTTTTTACATCACAGGATGTGAGTTTCTAATTTTATGATGAAATCATCCAACTCGGCATCTGACTTGTTACGAAATTTTGTGGAAATTGTTATTCCACAGGCTCATTACTCCGTATCAAAAGCAGCAAACTGGATGGGCATCGGCTTGGAAAACGTTGTGAAGATCAAGACGAACAAAGGCGGTGCAATGATAGCGACGGAGCTGGCAACTGCCATTCAAGAATGCCGAGCCAATGGTAAATTCCCACTTGTGGTAATTGCCACCTCCGGCACAACTGTTCTGGGGGCATTTGATCCATTAGATGAGATTGCTGAGGTGAATCTAATAACAAATTATTCATTATTAATACTCCATCCAACATTATTATCGCAGCTGGTAAACAATTAATCTCTCTTCCAAACACCGTCAGATCTGCGCCCAGGAGAAAATATGGCTGCACTGTGATGCTGCTTGGGGCGGAGCGTTTATATTTTCTGAGAAATTGAAAACAACTTGCCTTCGAGGGATTGAAAAGTAAAGCCGTTGACCATACTATTCCCCTCCAGTAGCTACAAGAACGTTTCCTCAAAACAATACGTTGTTTTTCTATTTTCTCAGATGTGACTCGATTGCTTGGAACGCCCATAAAATGCTCGGAGCCCCATTGCAATGTTCTGCCTTCATCACGAAACATGAAAACTTTCTTTCAGAATGTAACTCACTTACAGCTTCGTATCTTTTTCAACAAGATAAATACTACCCACCTGAATATGATTCTGCTGGGGACAAAAGTTAGTCTTAATCTCATCATTTAAAGAAAGAATGAATGCAAACAAGCATAAAAATTTCCAAGCAAATCAATTCCTTCTTCCAGGTATCCAATGTGGGCGAAAAGCTGATGCTTTCAAACTTTGGTTCATGTGGGCAGCCGTTGGACAAAATAGCTTCCGGGAAGCTGTTGAAAGCGCCGAGGATTGTGCCAGGTCGGAGGCTTTTATATAGAGAAAAGATCACATGACAATTTTAAACACATCATGTTCCCTTCTTATTGAGCAGTACAGGATCTTATTAAACAATAATCAAATTTCAGATACATTACCGAGAAAATCAAGGCATCGGATGATTTCCAACTGTACTTGGATGGTCATCAATGCACCAACGTTTTCTTCTGGTACATTCCTCCGAGGTTTCGTAACCACAACAACCGGGATGATCAATGGTGGGCCGATATTGGCAAAGTAATAATTTTTCTGTAATCTACAGGAACTTTTGAAGGAAACTGAAAACTGAATTCTAATGTTTCTTTATGACGTTCGTGTAGGTGACGACAAAAATAAAAGAGCGGATGGTCTTCGATGGGTCAATCATGGTCGGCTATGCTCCATTGCCACACAAAGGCGTCACCAACGCGATTCGACTTGTCATCCCAGCACAACCTGTGAAAACACATCAAGATATGGATTTTATAATTGAATTCATACGCAAAGTTGGTCATGACCTGTAATTATTATAAAACAAAAGAATTCCCAACCATGCACCACACCACAACGATCCGTTTTCCCCGACATTTTGACCGTTGGATCACGGCTACACTCTTAACAGCACTGAAAACAAGAGATTTTTAGCACAAATAATTTGCAGGAACAAATATACAATTTCTTAATGAATAAACTTACGGCTCACAATGAAAAACTTGGAAAATATGCAAAATTTAATAAACTTTGTTGCCAGTTTTTCCACGAGTTCCACAGGAAAATCAAGTCGGTCAGAATTGGCGCGAGATTCATATTCCACGAGTGCAGGAATGTGCACGACGACGACGACGACGGGAATTCGCACGAAATTTTCCCGATAAATTGCGAATATTTTAAAATAATTGTATCGCAGTAAATAATACGAGATTTTTTGTTTCATTCTAGCATTGATTTTTCCATTTGGTTTTGAAATAAAAAATGAGATCACGAGTTGCATCGACCCTGAAAGCATTTTCTCGCTTTGCCACCGTCGGTATATTGGGTTACAGTGCTGGAATTTGCACAGAAAAATACCTAAATAATGGCTCAATCGACTTGGACATTTTTAAAGTACGAGCCGCTAAAAGTTTTGGAGGTCAACAAGAATCACCCGAGAAGACTTCTTCCGGGGTCGTGCCATTAGAGGATAAAACGGATTCGTGGGACTTGACCCCAGAAGGTCAGAAACAGATGCGAATCTCTCAGGTAACAAAATTGTTATTACGGATGGGAAATCTGCTTTCAAGAAATCGTTTCACATTCAATCTGATTATTGTGATCCATTAATATTTCAGATTATGCGATATGGATTCCCGGGTTTGGACCATGTCCGCTCTTATGATGACTTCGTCTTATCCTATGACCGACGTAATCGTGTCCCACATTGGGTTTTTGAGCATTTGACAAAATCCAGCGTAACTTACAACAATGAGGTGGACCGGTCGAAATGTGACTTTTATGAGGATCAATCCATACATTCTTACTTTCGGTCTACAAATCAAGATTATAAAGGAAGTGGTTATGACCGGGGTCATTTGGCCGCTGCAGGAAATCATCGGAAACATCAAAGACATTGTGAGCAAACTTTTGTCCTGTCCAACATGTCACCACAGGTTGGGAAGGGTTTCAATCGAGATTCTTGGAATCGCTTGGAAAAACATGTCAGGAATTTGACCAAAACTCATAACAATGTCTATGTCTGTACCGGGCCGTTGTATTTACCCAGGTATACATTTAATTAATGCAAATTAACTTTTACTATCCGCACGGCAAAGTCACTCAGATGACGCCCAATTTTATGGGGTTGAATCAAGATATTTTAAAGCTTACTGAGAGTAAGCTCTCAGTAAGCTTTAAAATATCTTGGGGTTGAATATGTATTTTTATTTATTATTGTTCTGGCAGACGGGAAAACGACGGACGGAATTACATCCGCTACGAAGTCATAGGCAAGAACAATGTGGCAGTGCCAACCCATTTTTTCAAAGTTGTCGTCGTTGAATCCGACGGTGTACACGATCTGGAAGCATATGTCATGCCAAATACAGTCATCGATGACAACACACCCTTGACTGCTTTCCAGGTAATTTACACACTCAGTGCTAACCATAGAACCTATCAAATTAATTTCGTAGCTGAATTCTATTAAAATTACATAATTTCTTCATATTAGGTCCCATTGGAATCAATTGAGCGAGCAGCAGGACTTTTAATGTTTGACAAAATTGATCGGAAGAGTTTTCGTTCTATTAATGGGCGGAAAAATTCTTGGTTGTGATCGCCTTTTTCTCATTAAAATTATAGTTGCTTGCTGATGATGACGAATTTTTAAACGCATTGAAATGTCAGTTATGACTTAGTAGAAGCGCTGGATATTTTGAAAGTCGTTGATCGAATATTTTTTAGCATTATTTCTCGACTCAGCGAGACGCTCGACGGCAACATGTATTGACTGTTAATATTCTGGTCCGAATTGTAGAATAATTATTTTATTTTTTAAGACGACGACTGTGGTCTGAGGATGAGACAAAATAAAGTTAAACGTTCAGTGGAAATTCCAATGTTGCTCCATTTGTTTTATCAATTCCTGGAATTTTGAACGACTGGAAAACGCTGAAGGGAGCGAGCGAGCGGCCTTTGTCTTGCTCCTCTCACAGAAGAGCAGGAGCCATGTTGAGAAAAATGGCCGTCAGTCATGACAACGTAAAGAAGAACAATTTTAAAATGGCCGTTACAGTCCTTTGTTCCAGCACACACCACCATGGCCGTTGATGGTCATTTCTTGTCCAAAAAAGGAGGAGGTCCTTCAAATGGACACAAGTATAAATACCAGTGGACATCACAATTTGGAATCATTACCAACCAGCAAAGCCATTGAACAACCAAGTTCTGCTCCAGCTTAGCAATAATAATATTAATTTCTTCAGTGCCGTCAACCGAACAAGTCGTTATTTCGTCCACTGGAATTCACTTTTCCTGCTCGTCAAGACTGCAGCTAAAGGCCATGGCCATGTCAAAGGAACTCAACCTGGATTTTCTGAAGCCTTCTGTAAGTTACTTGAATGACCATCTTGTGATTGCTAGTTAATTCACTCATCATTGGTGCGGCTGTTTTGTTAACTCGTTTTGGTTCTCTCTAAATAATTGTTTTGTATAAATTTCAGGAAATCTGGAGCTCTGGAGAGAAATTCCAAGAGGCTACTACCCTGACCCAAAGTCCCGTATGGAGTTATTTTGTTGACATTATGACACTTCAACGTTCCTCGTCATCATCATCGTCAGAAGATGAAAGTTCCACGGATTCTTCAAGCATCTCAACGAACAAAAGTGCAAGTGACCCACATCTCCAATCTCCCCCAGTTTCCCTTAGCTTCCTTGAGACGGAAAAAGGAGGAGCAGAGGAGGTTGAGGACACCATTGCAATTTACTCTCGTCATCCAATTCAAATCGCTGGCCATGATGCACTTTTCTACATTGAATCAGATGTGAATGTTGGGACCAAAGGAAAGCTTCCTGTGCAGATTTTGAGTCCGAATGGAGTGACCTACGTCGCCTTCGCAATGGCCGATAAGTTCCAACAAGGCCGACTGACTTTTTCCTTCCGTCCATTGGAACCTGGTCGCCATATTGTCTTCGTCACAGATATCTCCGGGAAGCGTCCAATCTACGAATTTTCCCCAAGTCGTGACTACACTGCTGATCCTGAATCAGTCCATTTCGCGAGTATCAATGCTAATGGGCATTTGAGTCCAGGGAAAGCTTGGGGTATCGCGGTGCACCTTAAAACAAATACTGTAAGAAGTGTCCCGTCATTATGTACGAATTAATTCAATTATTTATTAACGTGTTTCATTAATTTTTTTTGCATTTTTAAGATTTACGTGGCAGACAGAGACAATCATCAGATTGTAGTTCTTAACTCGACGGGCAAAGTTTTGAGGAATTTTGGTAAACAAGGACACCGAGATGATCAACTCTTCCGGCCGACTGGTCTCGCAATTCATGAGCCGTCTGGGAAATTATTCATTACGGATAAGGATAATCACCGCGTGGCCGTTTATACATTGGAAGGAAGCTTCATCCAAACTTTTGGACAGAAAGGATACAAAAATGGGGAGTTTAACTATCCCTGGGGTATTGCTACATCACCAAAAGATGACCTTGTCTTGGTAGCTGACTCCCGTAATCATCGCCTTCAGATGTTCAACACTGAGGGAGAATTCCTCAGGAAATTTAGTGTATTTGAGACGAATCCGTTTGAATTCAAGGGCCTATTCAACTACCCTCGTGGTGTTGCATTCAGTCCCGACGGTAAGAAACCTAGTAATAATTATGCAAAAATGTTCGCTAAATCTGTTCTGTGCTAAGTTCCTAATTATTTCTGATTCTGATTGACCGCAGGCCAGAAAATTTATGTGACCGACTTCAACATCCACACTGTGTTCATCTTGGATGTCAAGCTGGAGAAGAAAACGACGCTCGTGGAGGAGAACAGACTTCAGCGTCCACAGGGACTCACCGTAGACCAAGTTGGGAATGTTCTTGTGGCTGACTCCAAGAACAATTGTGTCCGAGTTGTCAGTCCGACTGGCGTTTTCATAGAAACCATACAAATTTCTGGCCGTCATGATTTCCAAATGCCAATGGATATTGCCTTGCTGAACAATGGGAAAATTGTTGTCACGGATAAGGAAAATAGACTTCGTATATTTTGAAAAAACTACCTACTCACTCACTCACTCGTCCAACATCCTGAACTCCTGAATCTGAATTTTGATCTCGTACATTTACTACTGTATATAAACATGTCATTTTTTCAATTTATTCCTACATTATGATATAAAAAAAGTTTATTAAAAAAAATGTTATCAAGCAGTTGCGACAAAAAATTATAATATACCTTTATTATTTTTCATATATATATATAACTCTTTACAAGATGGCATATCATAATGGTTTTATGGTAAATGAATACTTGATTGTGGAACAAATAAACACAATAGAAATTGAAAAACAAAATTATAAAGGGAAATAAACATTATTTCAACTCTGTGCTGTAGTAAGCTGCCGGAAGAAAAACAAATTTTTAGATCTACTTTCACCAATTTCTTTCAACGTTACATCTACTTACTCCAGACGATAACCTTTTTCCATAAATGCGGAGCACGTTGTTTGTTTGCAAATCCGTTTAGATTTTTTTGAGCAAGAACAATAATAATAATAATTAATTTGGAGCTTATTATGCTGCCAGCTGCACACAGGTTTTTGAGGTTCTCGTCGGTAATGGTAGCCAAGTTCATGATAATGGGAAATTCATAAGTAACATAATAATGACAACGATTTTTACAGCTTGAAAAAAACTGCACATATTTAAATGCTATCATGTCGGTGTGAATGAGCAACGACACACACTCAGGAGGGAATACAAAGATACAGCATGGAACCTGGTAATCATACAATAATAATTATAATAACAGTGAAACCAAGTAAGATATTGATGCATTATATTGCAAGAGATTTTTCGGTTTGCGGGAGCATACATAATTACACACATTTTATGACATCTTAGTCAACTCATTTGCTACTCACAAACTTTCCTGGCTTACAAATGAATTAATAATAAATATAATAATAAATGAACAATTAGTCTACAATAACAGTACTTGTATCTCTTACACTATAATAATTAAGACTAACACTCGTTGTTCCATAAAGGGCTGCTGCTTTTGCATTACGATAATAATAATAATTATTATTATTTTAATTATGAAATGAAATTGAAAAAAACATGACTTGATGGCCAAATGATGATGGTACCAAATGTATAGTATGTAATATAATAATAATAAATGCAGTCATCAGTAATAATTAACCTACACACTACTTTGTACATTCGAGGTAGGAGTGTACACTGAAAAAGTTGCTTTCTTTCATTCCTTTTGCTTTTAAACAACTTTGTTGCTGATGGCTTTTAGCCTCTCGACAATACAAGAAGCAGATATTCGAGCCTCAGCATCCTGATCCCAAGCGTCTTTCATGGCTTCAGCTAATACAGTTAATCCGGGATGACTCAGCCAGTCATTACGAATGGTAGGTCGCTTCCGCTGTGTCACCACAGCATCTTGCATCTCTTCTAGTGTTGGCTGCTGCCCGACAAATTCTTCAAATGGTAATCTGTAATCGCCGACAGGGCCCTGGTAGCAAAATAAAATAATTATGAATTGGCATGGAAACAACTTTGCATGGGGGAAATGGCATAAGGGGACGAATTATTGCGTGTTTTTGTATACCTGCTGAGCACAGCATCTGGATGCAAGTTCCCATAAGACCAAGCCACAAGCGTACATGTCTATACGTTGAAAATTATCCCTTGTAAAGCTCACTGCTCCTTCAAGAACTTCAGGTGCCATGTAGCGCCGGGTACCAACTTGACCATGACAGGTACCCACGGGTTTATTTGGATAGAAAATATGCGCCAAGCCAAAATCAGTAACGCATGCAGTCAGATCAGAGCGAAGGAGTACATTTTTGGATTTGAAGTCCCTATGTGCAACTGCTGGTTTGTATCCCTTAGCACCCCCATCCGTTTCCTCGTGAAGGAATGCTAAACCGCTACACATTGTAATGGCTATTTTCAGTAGCTCGTTCCACTTCAGGGTATTTCCCTGTTCAAAAGTAAAAGAAATAGCGTTTGAACACAAACCAGATCGGCTTCAGAGGTGCTGTTACAAATTCAGATATTTCATTCTTTACCTTGAGGTAATCATAGAGAGAACCAAGCTCTATATACTCGGAAACCAGCCAGAGCTGTAGATTGTCCGCTTCGCTTTGCTCGTGTGTTCGAGCACAGATGAATCTGAGAACCCATTCACTATCCGCCATGAGTGGGAGAGAATAAATTTCCTGCTCTAGTTTCCATGACGCCCGTTCCCTTAATGGCAATATTTTCACTGCCACATAGCTATTATGTCCAGCCATTGATGCCTTCCACACCTTCCCGAAACGTCCTGAAGCCTTCACCTCCACCAAGGTTATTGACAGAGCTGATAATTACAGACACAAAAGTATAGATATAATCATCATCAGCCCGCTATCATCACTTACTAATACCAGTTCAAAGCACATAAAGACCAAGGCACTCACTTTGACTACTCTCGGATTTATCCAAGAGGATTTTCTCTTCATCTGTAATCTGGGATGCTGAGGATGCTAAGGGTTTGGACAAAATTCGTTTACGTAGGAAGCAAGCTCCAGTCACACATAATGCACAGAAAAGAGGAACAAGTGTGAAGACCAGGATTGATGAAGAACTTGATCTTGTTTGTGGGACAAATTTGGCTGTAAAGAGTCACAAAACAACAACAAAATTAGTCACACTCTTTTTGAATATTCCAGTGTAGGATCATCTGGAATGCAGCCGACTTACGTTTCACAGTAGTGGTCGTTGGGTCAGGTCGCCATTCAAATTCGCTGTTGCAATATGGTGTTGTACAACAACAGTACAATGTAACGGAGTCATTGCCACCTTCATTGCCATAAGTTCTCGCAATGCATTTATCCTGACCGACACATTCTTTATTATTGAGAAAGCATCCTTTCATCTTGAGTATTTCCTGCGAACTGTTTGTCATCCGGATCCAGACGGCATAACAGCTGTGTGTATCCGGTCCGCCGTCGTCCCCACAGAATTTCGTCGTCGGGCCACTACAATTTCCTCCACTTTCGTTGCATTTGGTAATATCATAATAATGGCAGTCTAAACAACTTGAACTCATAAATCCTGTAAATACACAGAAAAAAGACACGAAATTAAATCCATTCCTTCCAATAGTTATTGCCCGTTCATATCAATCATGAATTTACATTCAGATTCAATTTCAGTCACAAATTCAATTTCCTCTTGCTATCAAACTGGAAAAATTCATCGACCTTCAATACTTGATTAACCTTTCAGCACTATGCTTAACCTGAGTTCATTGACCTGTCCGTATAAACAACAAATAACAGATTTCTAGGATAAAACTGAAAGAATCGTTCGCGGTCATTATTATTATTATGAAAACCACCATTCTATTTCAAAGGCTGACCTCAGCCAATGGTCTACGGTCAGTTACTAATCCACATTCCCTTTACATAACTCTACAACGATAACTACATATAATCAAGTTTTAATCCGAATAAAAAAACTACTGAAAATTTGATGCAAGGACAATGACTTACCTAAACTAAACACCCAAAGGATGTTATAATACTGATGAACCCCGCTTTTCATCTTGATCGACAATAGTAATTCCCGTGTGTAAGTCGTCTTGACAAAAAATGAACCGTTCTGCTTACGAAATTATTATATTTCCTCGAAAAATTATAATTCTTCGTCCTCTTCCTACTAATCTCAATAATTATTATTTGTCTCCAAACTGGTCGTCGTCGTTTCCAAACGTAAAACACCGAAACCATTCACACTTGATCATCATCAAACAAACTAATTATTGTTCCCTTGTGCTGTTCTTGTTGTTGTCACACGAAAAATTTAGGAGAATGCATAGATTTGATAAGAATAAAAATAATTTTGTCCGTGTTCTTGGTATTATTCGTAGAAATTATTTTTGTATTGTTATAATTATAAGATTACTATGTGGACTAGGATATTAACTTTTTGACTTTGAAATGATAATATTAATAATTTTCAGCAGATCAACTATTGAAACAATTCATATTAATAA
>JAQFYD010001636.1:0-11567 GCA_034694225.1 Bourletiella hortensis
TATGGTCTGCTACTACGTACATACTCCTGCTGACATGGCTATCCCTTTGGCGCTGTACCATGATGATGATGATGGTGGTGGTGTGATGATACCGCGAACGACTCACAAGTTGCACTAACAGTAGTGGAGGGAAAAGATAGACAGAAAGCAAATTTTTATGAGCATTCAGGGTGAAACCCTCTGAGAATTATTTGTCTCTTTCCCCCATCACCATTAATTCCGTCAACAAGAGTGTGAGCGAAAGAGAGAAGAAAAAGAATTTTAAATTAAACCTTCAAAACAGACACACTCGTTTTAATTCAAACTTTATACATAGACTTGACTGACTTCGGGACGCCTGTTATTTCGATCAGCATGTACCCCTCTGTCCTCTAGCTGCCCTGTATGTCTACAGTAATTAACCATAAACTTTTCTACCCTAAATTCTGTCTCTCCTGTGCATTCATTTGTTTGTATTTACGTGGGCCGAAAGAAATCTCCTGCTGTTTATCAATATGCGTGCCACGTGTGTCCTGGTCCTTGCCTCTTTTAATCACTGTGTCAATCAATGGGATGTACAGATCAAGAGTGCCATTCACTTAGGAAGAATTCCATGTTTATAGGCTTTTAAATAAATCTCTTTACAATCCTCCTACTATATCTGCTTTCTCCCTTTAATCGAGTGTACAATTTCCTCGCCCAGAACACAGGACCAGATCTGAGGTAAAGCATGTTGCCTCATATGTTTGAACCTGGAATAGTATTTGCATGCAAAATTATTCCTTTGTTTTACTAAAGGAACTGATACACAGTTGTGTCTATACATAAGTTTTAATGGACAACCTCGGATACTTTTACTATCACTACCACCCTGAACTCCCGGAGCTATGCTCCGTATCGTCTGCGTTAATGGTGTGATTTTATTTGTAGTTTATG
The DNA here is from genome assembly GCA_034694225.1 of Bourletiella hortensis. Taxonomy (NCBI): domain Eukaryota; kingdom Metazoa; phylum Arthropoda; class Collembola; order Symphypleona; family Bourletiellidae; genus Bourletiella; species Bourletiella hortensis. Next base: position 916 of record JAQFYD010001636.1, read on the forward strand.
CTGTAGAATGAATTAGTATTGCTACATGCTCACGCATGATAGTTTCTGTGGTTGATTTCGAATCGGTGGTTATTCTGTTGACAAATTGTGCAAGGTTGGCAGGATGCAATCAAGTAAATTCTAAAAACATAGAAAAGCGTAATGGAATGTCGGGTGCAAATGCAGTGGTCCAGCCAGTGTAGTCATGTGCGATGGGAGAACAAGAAATTCTAAGTTAGGGCTTGCATGACGAAGAAAGTGACGTCCGGGAAGTACTCCTTGATAGTGATGTAGGAGAATGAGAGGTACTGTAGGTGAGGAAAGGATGAGGGAGTAAGTGGTCGTGGAAATGGGACAGTGAGTTTGAAAGGAATGCTATGTAAGTATAAAGGTCCATTAGCAAATCTCATCAAGTCATTAAAATAATGAAGGTAATAACCAAGGCTACACAAGAGCCGATTAAATTGTCTAATTACTCCCGAGACGTACCCCCCGCATCTCACTTCTCCAGCTTCCAAACTACTGCCACTCCTATGTTGCACAGTCCTCTTAAAACACTTGTCCTAATTGCCATGCGTTTAGTCAAATTATTTATTTCTCATTTTCCCTACCGCCATCAAATACCGATTTAATTTCCATACATGCATTAGCATATACGCGGTCTTACTCATCGTAACGAGAGAGACAGAAGGCTATAGGAGCTGGTGGCGGCGGTGGTGGTGATGATGATGATGACCGTGGCTACTTTATGTCAGTTGGTCTCACATGGGCTTGTGATGCTATGTGTGCCATTGCGTGTACGGAAGCACGTGGCCACTCTCTGTCACTCTCAAGCCGGAGCATAGTGTGGCTATAGTTTGTGACTACGGTAAAAGTAGAGGACGTCATCATCATCGACTTTTATGTCTGAGTTTTTCACTAGCCAAATTATAAGGAACCGTGTTCGAGTATCGGATCGGGGCTTAAGTATGCAAAAGAAAGCCTCGCGGTGAAGGAGGTAGTAATAATTTATAAAGTAAGGAAACATGGCGCTCACACCTTGACACCTTCAAAGAATATGAATTGCCCCCAAACTAAGCTAAGAGGGTTTCTGTACTTAATCAAGTGTAGACTATGCAAAGTAGTAACTACTATGGGAAATGAATAGGAAAGTCGGTCCTCTTGTGGCTTATTAAAGCTACAAGAATCTTTCCCCTCCACCTCTCCATTTCTCCCTTTCTGTCCCAAGATTCTAATGCCATAAAGATAAGCCTTTGAGCATTAATTAAAATGGAATCAGGTTCGGAGCAAATACATTGCTGTACATGTAATTCCCCAACCAATAGCTGTATCAGGGCTTTTTTAAGCTCATATCTGTGGTTTTTCTCGGGCCAATGTTCACAATCATTCCTTTCCCCGCAGAATGCTAAAGGGTAATAATATTGGTGAGGCGCGCATATACGTCTATGTGAACCTAATCTGCATCTCTTCCTCATGCGTTTACCGGCTGCCCCGTTTGATGACGATGGTTTCTCGGATTATTTAGTCTCTGTCCGAAAAATTCCGTTTTCATTTTGGAACCACGTAAGAGATACCCTACGCAGACGACGCAGAGTAGCTATAGCTTTATCATGTTTGGTTGTTTAAGCGGGGTAACCATGCAATGTTAGTTTGTTGCCACAACGTAGGCCCCGACGTTTATCTTTTGGCTAGCTCAGTCAATCATCCTTTTTGAAGCGATCGGTATATCATCCGAGGGTTTCCATTGTAGTGACGAATAGTGAAAGATTATAATAGTTGAAGTTTCTTCACAGAGACAGAGAGAGAACAGAGATTACAAAATAACTGCATACGAATGAGTGCACAAGGCAAGGAGTTCAATTAGGACAGCGTTGAAAATGGATGAAAAAGGCTGCATAGGTAGCTGCTGGAGCTCTCTTGAAGTCTAAAAGTACAATTCAAGAGCATCCTTTGAACTCCTTTTAACTCAGTGTAATTAGGCATTCAATGTGTGACCATTTAATTTTTATTTTCTTCCATTCCCCGCACATGAATATTTCTTTTCAGTAATTTGAAACCGTAATGATGATGATGCTGCTGCAGAAGCGGCATGGATGAATGAGTCTTAAATAGCAAAGGGATAGTAGATTGAGTTCAACTATAAAACATACACGGGAGTAGGTTCTGTACATGGAACGAAAGAGAGAGAGAGAGAGAGACAAAGCTATACCTCAGCAGTCGGAATTCCCTTGAAATGAGAAAATTGCTATTCACGCAAGATTTACGATGTTCCAGAAATAATGTTTACTCATGAAACTATGAGTAGATGAAAAGAGAGTCATAGGAATGTCCATTCGTAGTAATATGACTGTAGTAACCTCGGTTCAAGCTTTCCTTCCAACACAAACTCTTTGTTTCACATATGTTATTATCTTCTCTCACTGATCTTCCACTTGTTTTCTTACCCCGTGGATTTTTCACCGACTCGATCCTACTATATACCTCCTGTTTCTAGGTCCATTTATCATGCCACATACAAGCCAATATAAATTCCGAGAGACAGGAAAAATTATGCAACCTCTGGCCCAGCATCGCTGCCTCTGCGTCTAGCCTTTACGAATAAGAAGGGCATGTCAGAAGACCTCCTTGTACATTTTATTGTACAAATATAAATTTAACAGTGTGTAGCTAAAATGAAATCTATATTACTTCTCAAAAACCACCCCAAGCCGAGCTATTTCATATTTAGGAACATTATAATATTTGATAGACTGCATTAGCTACTGCTTGTGTAACACTTGCAATGTTAGTAAGGTCCTCTATTCTTTCAGGTCTAGGAGAATGTTTGACTCTTTCTGCAGTAAACAAACAGAACGGGCTTTGCCTACTTAAATTGCACACAGAATATTTATTATAGCAAAATTAGTTGCATTGTGGTACGTTATTTTTCTAGCCGGGAGTGTTGAGAATGGAAATTCATGCAGCAAGTGATCCGCCATCACTTGAGTAACAAGCTTTCAGCCAGAAGCTCTGGTGACAAACATTTTCTAGTTCGGCTCCAGCCTGTAAAAATGTATACATAATACATTACGATGGTAAGAAAGAAAATTATGACAACCACTACTTGGAATGACTCTGAATAGTAGCCATTGCTAACCTCAAACCCTCAGACAAGTCTGATGAGACATAGATGGAAGAATATATACATAATATGTGGCGGAGTGAATGTTAATGCTAATGAAAGGCATCACTCTTTGAAATAAACCGTTCCGCCGGCCTTGCGTCATTAATATTTACAGGAGGAACACGCTTCGCATGGACATTCACTGTCTCTGTAGGATAGATCCAGGGCCGAGCAGCAAACATGATTTGCGTGAGTAAACAGAGATATATACATTAAATGATATTTTGTATTGAATTTTATGAAGCAGGGACCATAAAAAATTACTTTGTTATTGTTCAAAAACAGCTCTGAAAGTCGTCTGCTGGCTCCGATTTCCCCTAAAGCTCGACGAGCTTAGTAACGTTTCCTGGGGTAGCAGTCCATAGAGTTTCCCGTAGTAACTTTTGTTGGCTACTTGGAATGGGACGTAGCTATTATAGAACTGTGTGTGTGTGTATGTATGCGGTAGCTAAAGCGCAGCAGTGAGGTTCTGAAATATTGTTTTCAACTTAGCCAAGCAAGCTTTTGTTGAAAGAAGAAGAAGTAGTAGTAGATTTCTTTTGGCTCAATTCAGACTTTGATTTACGTCATTCAGAGCATGACCACAAAGAACAATGTAAAACCATGGAGCTTTTGCTCTCTATCTATCTCTTCCTCTCATTTAAACATGTAACATTGAGTCACCAGTAGCTAAGAACCATTACACAGAGCAGGAGCAGCAGCGGCACATGTAGATTCTCAATGGCGAGTTGAGACTCACACATGGAAACAAACGACCGGTTGGCCATGGCTTTTGAACCGAAAGCTATACATCTTGGCACTGCTACGAAAGGCACTACCGGTCTAGAAAAATCTCTACTATACTCCTTCAGTATCACCATGGTATGTTACATAAGTTATAGTAATAACTAGTCAAGTAGTAGTCTCACCCGTCACTAAGGTCTCCGTCAGCTTTATGCATACCTATGTATAATAGAACACTAGGCACATATCCATGCTACCGGCTCCTTGCCACTACCGACGTTCTTCTAATCTTATTGAAAAGTCACACATAAAAAAGTGATCGGAAGCCAGCTCAACAAGAAAATTTTTCCTGTCTTCCTTCCAATTTGTTTCTTTTTGTGTGTAGCTTTCCGCGTAGAGCCTCCTTCTTATCCTCCTGAAACTGAGAGGCTGTGTAGAGGGAAATATGTGGCCTTCCAAAGTGGTCCATCCATTTCCTCATTTATCCATCTAAATTACTCCAAGTTTTTATCCAGGCAATGCAGCTGCCGCAACATTGCTTCCTAAATACTTCCGCAGTACTATAGTATTGTAAGATGGTTTCACTTCCCACCCCCCTTACTGTCTCTCGAAGTTCAAGAGTATCTTTCATGTACAGTTGTAAAGGTCATTCAAGTTAAGTGACAATGTATCATCTGCCCAGAAGTTGGCCTGAACAGAGTGGGGTATACTTGAGCTTTGAGGAGTACAGAATTTTTCAAAGTTCTGTTGTCATCAGCTGTGTGTGCCACTAGCTCTGGGATTTCTTCAATTTTTTATCATATACATACTTATTATGGTTGCCTGATCGAACATGATTTAGTGACCTACAGCTTACAGTTCGCATTATTGATCAAATTGACATTTCACGTGCTAACCTTTTAACTCTTGCTGAACTTATGAAAAAAGTGAGTTTTTGCTTAAATTTTACGCATGGAATTCATTAGCAAGGGAACCTACGGAGTTTTTAATCGTTTTAGTTCTCGCGAATCCTTCGGAAAGGTCCGTGAACTTCACATCATAAATAGTGGAACAAAAAAGTAAAATTCTTTGAAGATGATCAATTTTCCTTAAAGAAACATATAAGCTGTATTCGAGCTATGTTTGAAAGCTGTGAGCGAAAGGTATAGGGAAATTTTTAGTGTAGTTTAGAGAAGTTGCAGGTCATACTAATTTATGAGGATGAAATATGTATCCTCACCCACACAATAAGCCTGCTATTAAAGTTTACGTCACACACAGGCTAGAATGTTTACGTTTTACCAGGTAATCTATTTACTTTCATGGACGTTCGATAGAATTAGCTGCGAAACGCCCTTCAGGGATGCTCTTGGGTAATAATTTTCCATCCGTAACATCTCAATAAGAGAGGTGTAGTACACAAAAAATGGCTCCGTCCTTAGTTAAGTAGCTTACAAAACTAAATCGATTATCATAATCAGAGCTAGTTTTTTCTTACTTTCAGTGATTATACGCACACGTTCGGAAGCAAAAGGTGAGCCCTTTTGCACATCGATTACAAAAAAACAAGTTGATAGTATGAGAGGTCTTTGGGATGGGGAGATTCTATCATAACAATCACAATAGCAATTGAAGTACCGTCGTGAGCACACACTACCAAATTCGAAGAAGAAACTTGAGATTTCCTTGTGGAAAGTATCTTACATGTATAGCTGTGTTACCCTGGCAGCAGAAAATGAGCATGGTTCCTTGAGGTTATCATGTTATACCAGAGAGGGTTTTGGCCCATCTTAAGATGAAGCTATTAAAGAGATAAATTGGTCGTATGCTTCTGTAAGGTCCATACACGCCCACTTTTACTCCTCCGCTTTATATGGGGAAAACAAATACATGCTGATCGTATAGCAAATATCATCACATTTGAGAAAGTTCTCAAGTTACTCCATTTTAGTGTATACTTTCCCTGCGTATGGAAGCCACAAGAGGAGAAAATTTTCCGTGAAAAAATACATTTTTACACGTTGAGCACGCCCACCGCAAGCGGAAATATGGGGGAGAAGGTAATATTGGGCTACAAGTTACTTTCCAATGAATCCTATTAATAAAATGAAAAACTCAGCCCTTTATGGACTGGGAGGCAGGGGAGCCTCTTTCCCTAATAGAATGACAACTTTGCTACATGCAACCTACGATTTTATCCTATTTTCTCTAAAATTCTATTGAATACGCCTCAAATTTCCGGCCTTGTAATGCTGTACTTTCAGTGAAACCCTTTGGCATGCCACTTGCAGGCAGGGTAAAGAAGTGGAAGGCAGTGGAAAATGTCCTAGCTACTTGGAGCAAAATGAAGAGGAGCGATAGAAAGATAAAGAAGGAGAATGAATGAGGAAAAAGGAGTTTGTTCTTGTTAGGTAATCCCCGCTCTTGGGCTCCATGACAACAGGGAAATGACGCGAGCTTTATATCTCATCCCACCTTCGCCACCTACAGCTATGTATGCATGCATTAATCCGGTGGAACAGGGATGAGTCTTAAATCATCCGTTTACTATATAAAGTAGAGGCGAAGGATATTGAAGGGAAGAAATATGCCTATCTATAGAGATGTTGTTGAATGTCTTTCGAGCCGGAACAAACGAAATATTATATTGAATGAATATGGTTGGGATGAGATCATTATTATAATTTCTCTTTTCATCGCATCAATCGTACATCACGTATTTGATATCGCTCGTAAGGGCAGCTTTCCGGTACACGTCAAAACATGTCAATACCTCTCTTATTTTCTTTTATGACTTTCACTTCTCATATGTACTGACATAGTCACTCACTCAGTTCATACCAAACAGCCGATATGGCATCATTAAGTTAGCATGATAAACCCCAAGCCATAAGTAGTTCATCTTCACCTTTATTTCTTACACTTTTATTATACAAACGTGCCAGCTATTATCAAGGCTGCTGACGTGAGTTTACTGCCTTTTCTATCCCCAAAGTTTTCTCCCTCCGAGCATTCTCTTCATCATCTGTAGTTTTTAGTATTCTGATCGCTTTCATCATGCTAGCATCCAACACTGGCATTGTAATTCTGGCAATAAATATGATGCTGGCCTGAAGGATCTTTGCTTGCATATTCTGCTGCAATATGTCTAGCGTAGCTACCTTTCTGGACTTTCTTCTGCCTCCTATCTTTGTCTTGCTATTGTGTACGGAGTGAGTCCCTGAATAAGTATGAATTTATCTTGAGGGCATATAACTGTCATGCAATCCGATCCGCCTTTAAGACCCTCAGCTCCGCATCACGTCGAATAAGTACTTATGCAACGGTTGTGCAATCTCCTCCTTTCTGTATTATTAGTATACATATGACTGCGCTAGTCTTTTATCAAGGAAGTCCAAAGGAAATGCTGTAATAAGCCTTTCCGCTATATGCTCTTTCGTAAGACCACCTGTGATGATAATAATAGGAGCTTTGTTTAAACATCTGATGCATCAACATCAAGGCCAAAGTAAAACAAACGTAGGCATGAGATCTGAGGGAATTTGATGACCACTACTGCTTTCATTTTGTGAGATGCTAGTGGACTCGTGTACAGTGGAGAGGAAGAAAGGGTGGCCGTGACGGGGATTCATTCATTTAATGAAATGCTTTCACATGACCGCTCTATGATGCATGCAATGCAAGTAATAAGCCTTGTCCTTCCAGTCTTATTTTTCAGTTGAATCCATTAAATCACTTTTCCAATGGAAAATAATAGAATGGAAAGGTGTACAGCTTCAGGATAAATCTGTTAGCATGATGAAAGGCAACATTTATGAGTTTTTCTGAAGGCACCAGGCAGCAAATTCGTTAGCTGAAATGAAGCTCGCTAAATGCACCTCTGGTAAAATTACCCATTGAATGGGCGGGTACTTACATGTGTAATGTCAAAGGCAGTGTAGTACAATTTACAGGAATTTGCGCAATAGGTGCTGCTTATAAAAGTCTAAATAAGGATTTAAATGAGATTTTCATTGGTACTGTGCTCAAGTGGAAAGAAATGCTGAGCAAAATCAGCTGTTCATCGCGTGCTACATTCTGGTTCGATAACATGAGCATGACGTTTGATTCATGTGATTTTTTTCACGTGGTCCTGACACTTTAGTCTCGACACAGTGGGTATGGCTTCCCAGCCTTGGGAAATTCACATGAGGCCTTAAAATCGTCTGAACAGCAATAATTCCAAAATAGGATCCATCTTCCTTCCCGTTTCCTCTGAAAGAAAAAGTTCTTTATTTCTTGTGGGAACAGACTGGAGACAAGGGGGGATTTCTGTCTACTTGTATTCCCACTATCGCACTCCCGTAAGTGATACGGGATATTTAAGTCAATGGATGATGCTGGAGCGCGGGCAGAAATCCTTTTCCAAAGGTTATCAAACAAAGAAGAATGAAACTGAATGAACGAAAGCGAGATTGGCATTTGAAGTGAGCTTATACATTAATCTTGTTCAAACTTGTCTCCTCTCTATAATAAGAACGTGACGGACTTAATCAGGTAGGTGCAAATACATACTGGAAGCCATGACTGGAACTACGGGACTAAATTTTATGTCAGTATTGTAGGTACGGAATTATGTGAACGTTCAATTTCTATAGTTCTTTCAGTAGCCATTATTACTATGCAAATAAGTGTCTAAATCAATGGCACAATCGTTTGGAAGCTTCAAACTAAATATTGCAATGACCTCAGTCATCAGTTGATTGGAACAATTAGTACGTGAAAGATTTGTACAGGCTACACAGTCATCACTTGTAATCTGCCTGTCATAGCAGCAATTATTATTATAAAACTTGGTAAGTCGGTCACACTAGAGAGCCTTAGGGCAGAATTTATCAGCGACTTATTCTTGCGTTGAAGACGAAGCGAATCTAAAATGCTGCCTTGAAGAAATTCTTAAGAGGTTTGTATGGTTGAAATTACCAAGTTCCATTTGGGACTACAAGGAGCTGAGGTAGTTGAAGAGGAGACAAGGACGGCGACGAGAATGAGAGGGCATGAGATGAGGTTGTGGTGGGGGATGAAAAGCCTACCATAATAGTAGTAGTAAGTCAGAGTTTAGAGACAAGTTTAGCCGATCCTGTTGTAAACTTGATAGGGAGAAAAGTTTTTGGTAATTACGTGTATACGTATACACTATAGAACCTCGTTATGTACACATACACACACTCACACACGCACACAAATTTCTCTTTCTCTCTCGCTTTCTAAGGCTTTAGGGAAGTTGAATTGGAAAAAGATCTAGGAAATGCAGGAAATGAATCGGTACATTCATTGACCAGCATACAAAATAAGCCGGCTCTTAGCTCTTATTATTCTTTCTGTATTTCTCGCTGTCTTTGGAAACTATTCCTCTCCCTTTTCTCCACCCAAGCTTATCACACTGAGTTTCTGTAAAGCAAACTGAAATCCCCATGGTGGCCATTTGAACAATGCCAAAATTGTAAAAATTTAGCCCGGAAAAACCATCCAAGTGGCGTCATATATAGTTTCTAAGGACCGTGTGGGCTGCGAAAGTGTAGTAGAACTTGTCTGTAGATGCATTTTAGCTTTGCTACAGTAATAAATAAATTTTCTTCTACGCACACAAAGTAGCTAGTGTACTTTAACAGAACTTACAGTCTTCTAAAATTTCTCTGAGTGTAGGAACGGTACAGAAAAAAAGGAAATAATTTCGTGTGAATTTTTCCATGTGCTGCTTGTGATAACGGAGCAGGACACGTTAGGCATAGGCCATGGATTTACTCCCAGTCAGTACAACCAAGCCAAGTACATGTATGAAGGAGACGAAAATAGCACGTATATTTGAAATTTCAGTAGCTAACTGGTGAGGCAATGAGCTCAGTCCTTCTTGCAGTTTGTAAGACAGCAGTAGTGGAAGTATGAAAAAGAGCGTGAGAGAGGACCATGTCATGTCATGAAGAGGTGAAACGAAATCACTGTGCAGCTCCACTGCACCGATTTTCTCCTGTTCTCAGTACAGTAGCTACGGCTGTTTCGTGATCTTTGAAGAGAAGAACTAATGGGTTCTGTTGGAGTAGGCAAAGCAGTCCATTTTACATTTAAAAGTCTCCAAAATACCGTACACCCACGGCCTCTTCCAGACTAGAAGAGGATACTATGGGAGTTTTTCATGTTATAACTAGCTTTGTTCTCAACTTTTCTCAGTCGTTCGGCCGTTCAAGAGGGCTCTATTTAGAGATCCGTTTTCGTATCATAGATTGACTCAAAGTGGTTTCCATTTTTTGGTGGTACGTGGCCATATGAATGCATCCTTCTGTCCAGTCGATTGCCCTGAAGATGTTCAAATAAGGAGGAAGGGATCCATAACTCCTGATCATCACCATCTTCTTGCATATTTGAAGAGTAACGGCGTATACTCGTAAATAGTAGCGAATCTGAACGAGTTTATTCTTGCGTAAGGATGAGTGGATCACCTACTGCCTCAGTATCTACAAACAGACAAGATGTACGTTATGCTACATATCTTGTAGGTTACTTGCACGTGCAGCAGCTGTAACATCAGCAACAGACATGCTCTGCACAATGGGGTAATGTAACTTGGCCCGATTTGGGGCGCGCACAGGCTAGCCACATTTTATTTCTCCGTAAATATCTCGGGTTCCAACGGCAGGAAAATGCTCATATCCGGGCATTGAAGACAAAGGAGGGTCTGGAAGAGATCCCACCCGGTTACAACTTTTTGCCGGGTATTATGAAACCCGGTGTAATTTAGCCCTGTTTTCTGCCCCTGGACTTTGTTGGCGCT
>JAQFYD010001637.1:0-11566 GCA_034694225.1 Bourletiella hortensis
GCAGACGACCAGTAATGCTTTGATGCCGTTTTCGGTTCATTCTCTCACGTGCAGATAAACTCGTAAAACTTCTTGCATCTGGCCTGATCAAAGGCTTAGAAGTCACTCAGTCAGTTACCTTTGAGCCGGGAAAGAGTTTCATTAAGGGTGTACAGCGTTTCCTTTTGATTTCAACTGGAGTGGATTGTTAAAAACGGCGCCTGTAGTGGAACAACGAAGCTCATACCGTTTGACATATTAGAGGAATAGATGCCAAAATCTTGAGCAAAAGGTCGTTAGAAACCATATGACGGCCTCCATTTAAAGCCAATGCGTAACTGTAATTTTAAAATTTCAGGGATCCATAGCAAATCAAATAGATATTAAAGAATTAACGGACTTGTTCAATAGATAAATCATTCAAATGAGTATTATTATTTGTTAATTTGCGCTGCCAAGAAAAATCATCGATTCTTATTCATGCTTGTTCGCTTTGGCGTTCAGATTGGCTGCCGCATTCGGTGATACTTGCACTTTGCACAAAATGACGGAAAATTAGTAACTGTCTGTGTGTAATTGGCATTCGTTTTCGCATTTTCGACTGAATTACTTTGTTAACAGATTGTAATAATTACATCATATTGGCCCTACATGAAAGCATGTATGTGACACACATTAAAAACATATTTCATGTTCCTGTTGTTACTGGGATTGCACATAATTAGTAATTACAGGCTACATGTTAACTTAAGCACTAAGGATCTGAACTCTTCGTGACCCAGTTTTCGTATGTTTTTTTTGCCACCGGATGAAGGCGGCTAACCTACGGTTGTTCTCCTGACTTATAGCACCAGAACGGACCAGTGATTTTTGCCACTTACAACTTGTTAATCCATTTGTACGTAAATGTGCGAACAGACTTGTAATTATGATCACCACTGGCCTTAAAGAAGTAAGGGGGAGTTGTAGGTTGTGTACAGTTTGTTATTTTTGGTGCAACTGAAAAATTAGCCCTTACAACATCACAATAATTAACTCATAATACGACACGGTTTCCCACCAACCAGGGCATGAGATGGTGGAGAAATGAGAAGGAAATGCACACAGTTTTTGCTTTCCGCCGCCTCCGCTATATCACTCTTCATTACTGTTATAATTATTAATATAAAGCTCGGTACGCAGAAAGGAACCAAATCAAATATTCACGTATGTGATGAGGTGTTTCTCAGGGCTTATGTAACAAGATATATACACCTTGATTACATGTTTTCTTGTGATGCGGAAACTCTCTGTGGTGTCCAAGCGCACATAGACACCTATGGTTCAATCAAGCTGGTATGAGCTGAGCGTGAGTACACATCACTGTAATCTAACTGTAGTTTACATGCTGTTTGCTTGAACAATTTTATGAGTTCTATGCACGTAATGCTCATTGAAGGCACATCATATTAAGAACAACAGTAGATTACAATTTATATGTGCAACAAATAATGCAAACTTCCTCGAAATTTAATGGTCTGCCAAGCGTAGAGGAAAAAAATTAAGCCTTTGCTTAAGTTGCGGTGTGTGGTCACTTCCAGTGTTGCAGCGCATAAGGGGTGCGTTTGCATTAAGGCATGCTCCACCTGCATGTGTTACAATTTTTCACGCAGTATACCAATCAGCAAAGTTAAGTTTATGATGTATGATGAAGAAAATCTGATCGCTAACAAGACTCACTTTCCACAGTTCCGCGATTTTTTTAATTGCCCTTCATTTTACATACTAGGATAGACATTGTTGGGTGAGGAGGAATGAGTAGTACCACGAAAAATCATGAGCCGTGGCCAATATGTGTTATGTCAACATGTATTATTATTATTATTATTGCTGCTTATCTTTTGCACCGTAGCTGACCCCGGAGTTAGTCTTATCTCCTGCTCTTGTTTTGGGGAGGATGATTTCGCAATAATTCGTAAACACGTATTATGGCAATACCTTCACACTTTTTAGGTGCTTACGGACGAAAATGGGGTGCAAAGTGTGCAAAGTATGTGTTGGTCACCCTCAGGGGCTGTCTTACTCTTGTTTCGGTATAAAAGAGGAAACCATGTTTGAAGCAGACATCAGTTGTTTCTTGGATTAATTTAAATCAACAGCTAAGCAACAAAAAGTGTTTGAGCAGGAGAGAAATAACAATGGCATCCAAATTGTCTGTTAGTGTTGTGCTTGTGTTGGCTTTGGCCGCCGTTGCCTTTGCTGGCTATGCTTCCCATGGAGATGGCTACGGACACGGACATGGACACGGACATGGTCACGTTGACTACTACGTAAGCCTCGTTTTTTCCTAAAATCTGTATCCAGGAAATTTTTTTTCTAACAAATAGCAATGGTCATTTGTATAGGCCTACCCAAAATACAAGTACTCATACGGAGTGAACGACCATTACACCGGTGACGTCAAGATGGCATCTGAACATCGTGATGGTGATGCTGTCAAGGGCCAATACTCCCTTCTCGAGCCTGATGGTTCCTGGAGAACTGTTACCTACGTCGCTGACCACAAAGGCTTCAGGGCTGATGTCCACCGCACTCCCAATGCTCACCCCCACGGTCACGGACACGGATACCACGCTTAAATGATTTCCCGGAGTAAATGAGCTGTCTTCCACTTCTTTTTCCTTTCTTATCAACTTTTTCTTCGCCTTCTTTCTTTTTTCTCATGTCTTTCTCTCTTCTTCTTCCTTCGTTTTTCTGTCTTTCCGGTGGCAACATCGTACTAGTCCATATCCTCTAACATTTTTCTTATTTTCCCGTCCATTCAAAGGACGACACCTAAGTCATTGTAGTTAAGTTGTGTCGCTCACAAAGCTTTAGATACGTATATATGCTCATCCGTCCCTAGTGAAATGGATGAGTATCACAAAAGTACCTGATTCGAGTAATTCATAATAATTTGTAATACTTCACTCTAAAAATCGGGGTTTTATAATAAATAATGGGAGAGTATTTTTTTATAAAAGCTTGGCTTTAACACTATGTGTGTGTCATTCATCTCATAACGTTGGCATCGGTACAGGAATCCATTGCGAAAAAATGCAACTACAGTTAACTAATCTACTTACTGTTTTTAAAAGTAGTTGTATAGCAGCATCAACAGCGGCATGAACTTAGAGCCAAATGTCAGAATAATTTCTTTCGTGCTCTGCAGATTTTATATAAGAAGTAATTATCAAATTTATTGCTGCAACTTCCTTGCCTACCTACCTTCCGGCTTACTCAGAAGAAGAAAGAACGAACGAACGTTCATGCAGCAAGGGAGATAGAATTCATTTCTGAAGCGTGCACGACCAAGTTGCACAATCAACTTGATCAAGAAAAAAAACTGATTATGGAAAGCTGAACCATGGGGATTGGCGGAATGAATAAGATAAATGAACCAACAGAGGAGTTTTGGAGATGAAAAAATATACTTTGAATTTCTATCCTCGTTCTTTCCTCCTTAAATTTCATCTTCCTAATCTCCCCTTTGATAATAAATGGAAAGCAGCAGTGATTTCTTGCTAAATGATGCGGGAGACTGGGGGTTTTCGAGCAGAAAATATGTATGTAGAGGCATGGAAAGAGAATAAAATAGTATCTTCCAGGATTTTTAGTACGAGATGTAATTTTTCAACGGAGAATAAGATGACGTCTGGGAGCAACAACTTTTGATTTCTAAGAAGGAACTTACTTAATTCATCAAAACTTGGCAACTTTGGCTGCATTTATAATGCGGAAAGCATATATACATGTGATATTTACAGCTGTTCTTCCAGAACTTTCAATGGGACTTGTTTCCATCGTTCGAGTAGACTAATGATTCCACACAAAGGAATCGAACTTTGCGTCATGGTGAAAAAGACTGTCGCCGCTGCCGTTGTCACACCTGCAATACTTTCACTGTCGTCTGACTGAGCTACGACTATGTAGCGACTACTGTGTGGGCAATGGCCCTAAAATAATTTGTATGGCAAGTATAGTGGTAAGTTTAACCCTTTCGGAGAACTCTATTGTGTAATCATTAATGTCTGTTCCAGGCATTGACCCTCTCCAGGTAGGCAGTCAGTCAGTGTACTCTGTACAGTATTCATAATTGGCGTGACGACCAGTCTCATCACTACATTAAGGAGTAAAAAGGAGTCATTACTTTTTCATGATTGATTTTTCCTTTCTTCTTATTCTTCTTCATGCACGCAGTCATTGCACTATACTGAAGAATAAAATTAAGTTTATTTCCCTTAGCGTGTCTCCGTGGTTGTGGATGGACGAACCGAAATGACCTCACAGTATACTACTACTGTCTATTGCAAATCAAGTTTTACGATATCCTGAGGTACAAATAAAAAGCTGTCACACGGACATGACAGAGCTCCTTATGTCATAAAATTCTCTGTTGGAGCCGTCGTGGACACACAATTTGTCATTTTTCAAATGGGATGAAAAGGGAAGGTCGTCGACATTTGTCTTTTTTATTATTTGCCTTTGTCCACATAGCAGCAACGGAGTAACAGCACACGCAAAAAATAAACATTGCGCTCAGGTCTGGACTCTATACTTTTCCTTTCTCTGGATCTTTAAACAAAGCCTATGGAAAGAAAGCAAGCACTGGGCCATTAGAATGGAAACGTAAATACGCTTCACTGGGGTATCATCACAAAGCATTATTTTCGTTTCACAGTAGTTTTTTTTGCTAAAGTACGGATAGGCCATGCTGTGGACATAAAGTATAGAGCCGTCCTGAGAAACAAACCGTTGGAAAGTGCCATAAAAAGAAGACAAGAACAGCCTGAGCACAAACGGCGTTCTTCCTTACCATGAAAGCAAGTTCTCAGACAGATACACGGCCCAGAAAAATATGTCACACTTGAAGGAATTCCTGGTCACTTTTTCCACAGCTTATATGAACATTCTTGAAACTTTTCTCCAGGCGGTGCTATATTAGAAACACGATGAAATACATTATACGCTCCTTACCGTGAGTAAGTCCCCAAAGAAATAATGCGTCCACTTTATTACATGCCCATTCAACACTGATTTCGCCCCGGAATAATAGCTTAAATTTGTACGCAGACCTCCATCCCATAACTCTTACCGAAACTGCAAGGTTTTTGTCCTAAATTCCAGCAAGTAGAAGTAGAAGAAGAATAGCTGAAAATTGCACATGGTATTCCCTGCCTCAACAAAACATCTCTTCTTTGTCTTCATACACATTCATCCATCGCATACACTTGTGCAATCAATCTACCATTAAATCCGGGTAGACTGATACAACCAGCAGCACCAATAGCAGCAGCTTTATCCCATCCCACAATACTGCAAAATATAATTTCAGTAGTAGTAGTGAAACGAATGAAAAAAAACATTCACGCTATAAAAATAAAACATAAAACGGGCAACTAGCATTAAATTCAAGATCCATCCGCAAAATTTCTTCAGGCTGCATCAAAAAAAGACAGTAGCAACAACAAGCTTGAAGGAAATGGTCTTAAAATCCCGTCAATAAAAGAAAAAGACGACGATGTGTCTATCCAGGCAGAAAAGCTTTTTTTCTTGGCTCTGGCATAGTGAAATTGATGTATTTCTTCCATAGCAGCTCTAGCTCTTCTATATATAGTTTCAAAACATTTCTAGTAGTAGTAGTGGGTTTCTAAACAACCAAGTCCAAGGCCTTTTTACGCAACATGAGTGAGATTGGTTCAACTAACGAACTGAGAGTAGCAATAGCTAGCTAGCGGAATCCCAGTCCTATTTTCTCTAGATTTCTCTTAAAAGCATGGATTCAACTGGATTTTCTGTACGGAGGTCACGTTTCCCCCAGGTTCAAACAGAATCAATGTACAGGCTCTCGGATAATATCGCAAACAGATAGATGTGAGACAGTCCATGGAGACTGTACTATTACTTATGCTTTACTAGCTTCACTTCCGACGAACATTATTATTATATAATCAAGTTCCTGACCAATGATAATATGACGGAAATTATGGTCGCTTGCTGAGATTTACTGATAAGTTATAGTAGATCACGAAGGCAAGTATAGCAGCAATCAGACGGAGCTGATACCTCCGGGCATCAGTTTCCTCCCAACGGTCCCTCATATCATCTTCTGATAACGAATTGTTCCACAGCCCCAGATATTTATGGCAATTCTGAAATGTTTTATCTACTTTTCAAACTTTTCGGGTTTCGGGGATTTAAAGCAGTAATCCGATGCCCCAAATCCAAGTCTCAGCATTACATGTCGGGTATACTTCGCCACACAGTGGCAGCGAGAAGCATTGACGACGTCTGAGGCGCCGTTGCGAGCACTGGGAAAACTGACTGGTGCCGAAGGCTGTCAGAAGTTCTCTGATTTGAATGTGGGATCAGTTCAGTAGTCGAGGAGGACTGATTTGCAGAAGAAATTAAAATTTCTTTGATAAATATTTGATTAGTGCTATATAATAATTAAGGATATAAAATAGTGAAGATGAAGTTGTGAATATAATTCTGGTCGTGCCATGTGTTCTTCTTGACCGTGTAGCGAGCCAGGCGGAGTTGATTTTGTTGTTGTTGTGACAGTCGTCGAACCCGTCGGTCGGATTGACTGACGACGGCTTCGGAAGAGCACTAATAACTTGGTCGTATATAAACAGACATAGTGCCCAAGATATTGTAGTAAATCTCTTGTTTTTAAGGAAAGGAATCCAGTATGGATGGTGAATTGAATAATTCGGAGAGAAACGGAATTTCAAAAATCCGGGATTTAATTCGAAGACAACGCCAGGAATCGGATGGTGGCTGTGATGACAGTTCCGAACTTGATTTTATATATGACGATGCGGACTCGTATACGAATGAAATATCCGAACTATACAGTTATACAGAAGTTCCAGAATTTAGGAAGAATCAGGCAGCGTATGAGAATGTATTGACACGATGGGGTATTCCTCTTCAGTGGCAACGACTGTCCCCGGAATTAAGAAAATCCGCTGTTTTACGGCTACTAAATCAGCTCGAACTTTCCAATAAAACTTCGAGGGCGGAAGCTGCAAGGGCAGTTTTGTATATTGCTCAGGTTTGTTGCAGAGATTAGTAAAGCAAGAGCTTGTAGTTGCAGGATTTGTGGGATGAATTACTAATCTTACGTGAATTTGATTATAAAATTGCAGGGCTGCTGGACGGAAGTACAGTCGGAGCAGGAGCAGCAAGAATGGACACGTTTCAATGTTTCCTTGCTGCTCAAGCATGGATATTTTCAAGCCATTGTAGATCTTTTAAGCTTGGAAGTGGAGTAAGTTCTGAAAAGAAAATTAGAAGTTTGATATGGTCAGTGGATGATGTGAAAATTGTAATTGAATTGATCATGTTCCGATTCTTTTTAGCTTTGGTCCCATGTCTGTGCGAAAACCTGCCGTGAGTCTAGCGGATTCCTCAGAATTGAGAGTTATTTTAAGTATATTGTACACGATTATCGAAACGGTGAGGGTTCCAGCAGAAGACGGCGACACCGAAGAATTCGAGGAGCTGAGGAAGTGGTTCGTCGTAGAATTAGGTAAGTATTCTTATTTTGGGAATTTTCACATTAAAACACTGGTATGCGGAAAATTGATTCTAAGTAAAACAAACTCTGCTGTGAATTGCAGCCCAGCCTATTCGGGATGAATTGTTGGCAATAAAATTATTAAATATGGTTACCAAGTTTTGCGGAGGATCCGCTCCTCATTTTCCAATCAAGAAGGTTCTGCTTTTGCTGTGGAAAGTGATCCTTTTGTCTCTGGGTGGCACAACTAATCTACGAGAATTAAAAGGTTTGTGACAGCTGGCGGATCATCTTGTCGGATGTTGTCCGTACGACTTGTAATTTTTATTAATCTGTTTTGCATCTTGTAGCAAAATACAGAGAGGCAGCTGGTCTTGCTCCTCTTAAAGAAGATACCTTAGAAGTTTCACGCAATATGAGAGCTTCGTCGCCCCCTGCCAGCGCAAATGACCTTCTGGATTGTCAAAATGAAAGAAGGAGTTTGCGGCCGTTGAGACGGGTACGATGATCGCTTATGTTTATTAACTTTGTGCGCTGTTTAGCCGTACCAAAATAATGTTACCTTTTGTCCAGGAAGTGGTTTTTAGTGGGCCGTTTTGGTACACCTTATTGAAAAAGTATATTTTCGATTACAGCAAAGTCTAATCAAACAAAGTAGTCTTGATGAGTCCGCAACGCTGGACCTGGAAATGAGTGATCAGGTTGATGACGAAATGCGTGAGATCGAAGAAAGGAGAGCAATGGAAGAATCTGGCGAGCTTCCACAGCCTCCATCTCCAAGGCCGTTGACTCCAGTTCCTATTAAAAATAGAGGCAAGTGTTGTAGAACCCGTGAGTATGAGCTTCAGTTTGAAGTTCATCAAAATGTTATATTTTGTAAATGCGTCCTTAATTGAAAACCTTTCGTATTTTAGGGCTTCCGTGGACACCGAAGGTGCGCCAGAAAGATTTAGATTCATTTCTAGAGAATTCTAGGATGAAGTTCGTAGGATTTCCGGTTCAGGGAGATCGTGACACCCTGGCGGGCTTACCGGCGCCTATTCATGAAGGAGTTAGAATTTTAAAGCAGGTATGTTCCATGTCCTGTACGTATACAAATTTGAATCTGAAATGATGTCTAACTGACGTCATTGTTTATTACCACAGCATATATACGTATCCCTAAGTGAGTGGCAAATAAACCGGGAAGAAGAACTTTGGAAATGCCCCATGTCAGTTTCAGACGCCGAAGTCGAAGCCGAACTTAATAATAACCCAGTGGAAGCACTTTATGCTGCTATGCTTCCAAACTTGCCACAATACATCATAGCTTTGTTGAAGATTTTATTAGCTGCAGCTCCCACCTCGAAGAGCAAATCCGAATCAATAAACATAATGGCAGACGTTTTACCGGAAGAAATGCCGTAAGTAGTTTTAGTTTTGGCTTCATTTGCTGGCTTCTCGATGACAGTAATGAATTTTGCTTTCTACTACTTTTTTCCAGAATGACAGTTGTGCAGTCAATGAAGCTGGGCATCGACGTCGCCCGACACAAAGAAATAATAGTCAAAGCTATATCTGGGATCATTCTTCTTTTGCTTAAGCATACAAAAATTAATCACGTTTACCAGTTCGAATTCATTTCTCAGCATTTGGTGTTCGCCAATTGCATTCCATTGGTTTTAAAATTCTTTAATCAAAACATTACGGCGTATATTACTGCGAAGAATACGTAAGTCCTCTTGATTAAGCATGTCATTTTATTTCAGTTGCTCGTGATGTTTAATGGTGTTTTTCAATAACTTGTTTTAGGATCGCTTTGACGGATTTTCCATCATGTGTTTTGGAAGATTTACCAGAATTAACTCCAGAAAGTTTGGAACTAGGAGAACCGCAGCCTTACTGCTGGCGAAATTTATTTGCTTGCATAAATCTTCTGAGAATACTCAACAAGCTCACGAAGTGGAAGCATTCAAGAATTATGGTAAGCTTAACGACGAAGATTGTCTATAGAACTCAATATTTTTTTTAATGATAATTTCTTATAACTATGGCAATATTCTGTTTCCTTGCAGATGTTGGTGGTATTTAAGTCAGCGCCTATTCTTAAGAGATCGCTTCGTGTCAAGCACCCCGTACTGCAGTTATACATTCTAAAATTATTAAAAATGCAAACCAAGTATTTAGGACGACAGTGGAGAAAAGCTAATATGAAGACCATGTCAGCTATCTATCAGAAGGTTCGGCATCGTTTGACAGATGATTGGGCTTATGGAAACGGTGCGTTTACATATATATTTTCTTTATTGTATTTGTTCGAGAACGCTGTAGTGTTCACGATCTGGAGAGAAATTTAAGAAAAATAACCATCGAAATAATCTTGGAAGAGCTGATTGTCACTGACAGTCAGAATTTTCGAGCTGATATTTGTGCGCGTATCGAGTGATGCGTTTCAGCGTCGTGCTTGCTAGGAAGAAGACTTGGTTAATTTTGAAAAAAAATTACTATGCGGCCAAAGTTATGTGTGGAAATAGAAACGGAGTAATGGGCTTATTATTCTTCAAGAAATGAGAAGATGCCTAATAGAGGAAACAAATTGCTGACGTTAAAACTGAGCTTAAAGTGTCGCACAGGAAAAGTTATGTGCGTTGGATTTTAATTTGCTAGTGAAACTGTTTAGGCTTTGGTGGTAAACATGTGCCATACCATCAGTTATATACCTCTCTCTTCGCGAAGTCATTGATACTTATATGAATGAAGGAACGCCCATCGTTTATAAACCAGTAAAAGCATGAGAAATATCTCCGTGCTGAAGTGAGCGACTCTCATGAAAGACCCTTGTGTTGTAAAAAAATGTAACAAACAACTTTGTAAATTGAGTTTTCGGTGAATGAGAAATGCGCTGTATTGAAGAACAAAACTTGAAATGGCAGAAAAAGGCTAGTCAGATGGAAGGGAATTTCTTCAATTCCCTCACGATGGCAAGAAAATAAATAGATTTTATGACGCTGGATTAATGTTTTGGGTTCTCGCGTTTAAACCAAAACCAACAGCAAAGTTGTAACCTGAACGCTTTCAAATTTTGAAGTGATTTTATTGTCGCCGGGGCATTATCAACAAAGACGTGCAGTGTCATCGCCTTTTCGGAATTTCTTTAATTAGTTTCTGTAAATGATTAAGGATGTGCAAGAATAATTTGCTGATAATTGTAAATAAGGGTGGATGTGAAATCAGCGAAGGCGAGAGATTAACATTGTTTTTTAATCACTATAGATTTGGACGCGCGACCTTGGGACTTTCAAGCCGAAGAATGTGCACTGAGAGCAGCGGTTGATCGTTTTAATAGTAGAAGATACGGAGACGCCTCGAAGGTAAGACAGTCCGCAGTTTAACACGATGAGTTCAGAGCATCATATTTGGGTGACATAATTTTATGTAACTGTCAAATTTTGTCGCAGTTGCTTCCGGACTTTGAACCCGTGGACAAATGCATCACCAGTGTTCTAGGTAGACCCGTCCATCTGACCAGTACCTTCAAAGACAATTACGAGGTGTGGCTAGAACAGGAAGTTTTCAACAATCCCGTGGACTGGGATGAGCTCATTAGGACAAATGGTTACATCTGAAGAGGAACTTTGGCAAAGATTTTCAGCCCGAGTGTCAAACCTGAATTTATCAGACCTTATTAGAAACGGTGTAAACTATCTTGGGGCTGAGTTTTTTGTTTATTTCCTGTGTGCGTATTTGAGGTCTGAAGGTCAATTTCATTGAACCGTAGCTGTACTATTCGACGTTGTATTGCTTTGAAAAAGAGTCTGAATCCCCTCTCTGTATCGTTATCTGCAAGAATGTACTTCTGTTGAAATTCAAATTTTGTTTTTTCACTGCGAAAGCAAAACTCGAAAAGTGATGAACCTTGTTGTCGTAGATGTGACTTGGGCTTGTTACAGAAGAAATGAAATGCCGAAAGCAAAGTGTAATCATGTCCGAGTTTCAGCGGTATCCGTAACTGCCATGCTGGTGTAATCTGAGAAATTGGTGAGGCCGAATCAGTTACTAAGCCCT
>JAQFYD010001638.1:0-11566 GCA_034694225.1 Bourletiella hortensis
GAGAGAGAGAGAGAGAAGTATCGATCGATGCAGAGGAATCCTACCAAAGAGGAAAGTGTATGTGTGTGCATGTTCCCATATAATGTGTGTTGGGATGTTGTACTCATTTGGTTGAAATGCTATGTGCACAGTGAGAGAGGATGATATCACCTTTAAAAGGAGAAGGGAAAGGATCAGAGGACCGTGCTGCGTTATACTCCTGTGTCCTCTGTCACAGCCCAAGAGTTTGTGACAGTTGGCTATGAGGATGTAATTTGCCCTCATATAATCATCACATCATCTCCTCCCGCATCTTTACTCTTGAATCATTAATGGCAGTGATAGGAATAATAGGAGGAGTGGAAACTCCTTGTTGTTGTCTCCGCACAACTGGAATCAGTTGATAATCAGTCCTGGAATTCCTTTTTGATGTTCAACCTCCTTCTGCTCCTCCTGTCCTTGTTCTTTGTACAACTTAACATGATTTGGGAAGTACAACAGAAGTATGGAATTGCATCCCACAATGTTTTCTCCACGTCCCCGCTTATATTTCATGCTGCTTCGTCTCTATTTCTCTGAAAATTAATAGCCCTTTTATTCGGTACTAGTGCTTCACGTGGGGGTCTCTTGTTTTTTAAAAAATGATGGCGATAGATTTCCTTTCAAATGTTTCCTGGTATTAGGACAACTAATGAACTCATGGAAAGGGGAGAGAGAGAGAGCTATATGGGAGATGGTGTTTGTTGTTGGGAGAGCGGGATTAAAATTAGGAATAAAAGTAATAATGATGGTGATGATGATGGAGGAGAGGTTAGGACGGGAGGGAGTAGTAGCTTGTACTATGAGATCTAAGGTTCGCATGATTCCGGGCAGTAAGTGCAGGAAAGAAAGTTGAAATTGTTGGTGTGACGGCGACCTTCTTCCTGCTCCTGCTAAAATCGTCCCGTTCTTGAATACAAAATAGGCTTAGGGAATATGAAGAGCATAATAGTGCTCTCAGTAGTAATTCTCCTTCCTGTTCACCAAGAAATAGACGGAAGGGAAAGGGAGAAGAAGTAGTGTACATGTAGCCCTGTTCTTGTAAGTTAACTTCATTGTTTCAAACGTGCTCTCATACTCCACTATTTCATGTACATATAATTTCCTTTTAGTAGTACACTCGTCTTTCCCTCTTTTTGGGCAAATAAATAGGAATGTGCCGTGTGAGAGAATGTTCCTTTTTCCCCGTTCTTTCTTGGTTCCGTATTTTGGTCAGCTGTTGTTACCTGGCCAAGGCGCCCTCCTTTCCTTTCCTGGAGAGATTTTTCTCCAGCTTGTAAATATTCCATCTATTTTGTACACATGCCTTGCTGGAGCACCCTCTTCTGCGAGCTTTCAAATGTGATGTGCAAAATTGCCTCTTTCCGTGTGCAAGGGAAATAAAGTTCTCCCCTGTGTGCTTGCTTGGTATGTGTGTGTGTGTGAAACTGAAGATTTTAGTTATAGCTCTCTTTACATGTAGCTTCTTGATGGCCCAATCTCGTGATTCCCTCAAGCTTACTTTACAAAATCATATGGAAATAACGTTAAATTTCAAGCTTTTCTTATCGCTTCAGTCAGCATGACGCCATTTGCTGGGCAGGTAGTAAGCAGAGTTACAGCCAGATAGATTCTTTTGGGCAGTTGATGTAGTTGCCGAATGAAATTGGATAAATAGTCAAGAGAAGTAAAGGTATGGTGGCAGTGGGAGATGCGTGTATGCTGCCATATGGATGGAAAAACTTGAGATTTTAGGTGTCGGCGTATGTTTGCTTTCCGGCTGGGAGAGTATACCTGAACTCATGCTATGCGTGCCGCAACTATTTGTATTTGTTAAGGTGGAATTATTGATTTTTTACAGCATACCGTTCAGGCGGGAAGTATGGCATATGCCAGTCCAGCCACGGGAATTCAGAATGGAGATCTTTCAACTGCTGCAGCAGCGGCGGCAGCAGTCGCGTCCGCCACCGGTGTTACGCTTCAGCAGCAGCAACAACAACAAATCCTGAAACTAGAAAAAGACAGCAGCAGTTTCAGCCCTCCAGCTGGCATTTCTAGTCAGGCTGTGGAGCAGCAAACTGTAAGTGGTTGTTAATTATTCAAAACAAATGATGAACAAATGAATTAATTAACAAGTATTTTGACATTGTTTCTAATCTTTATTACCATAGCAAACTGAACCCGAGTCTGATTCAAATGGGACAGGAGGAGGTGGAGGAGGAGGAGGAAGTGGAGGTGGAGGAGGTGGAAGTGTAGGCGGAGGAGGACCAGGGGTTGTTGTTGGTGCTGGTGCTGCTGTGACAGCAGTGGGAGCAGCTGCGACTAATAACATTGTGACGGGTATTAACCAGGGCACTTCAACTTCCACTCAGGTTTTGAGCAGCAGCAGTTCAGAGTCTTCCTCTGCAGTTGGGAAAAATCAGCCAAAGCGACTTCACGTTTCAAACATCCCATTCCGATTTAGGGATCCAGATCTCCGTGCTATGTTTGGAGTAAGTTTCGATAATAGTCTCTATGTTCATGCGGAAATGAAGAAGAGGGCAGTAGGTGGTTACTCACAGTCGTCATTAGCTACGAAAGGACTAAAGCAGGTGGAAACATTTTGTTTCTCTGGCCGAAAAGTAGAATAAATAGAAGATGAGGGAAATGAAACGGAAAAAATGGATAAGGATGATGATGAAGAAATTTTGTGGAATGCACATGTTCCTGTTTGTCATTTAAATCCATTAGGAAGGAAGAAGAAGAAGAAGAAGTAGCCGAAGGAACTAGGGCCAGGGAGTCACATATTGGCTGCTGTGTATATAGCTGCAATAAAAGTTTATTTTTAGAGCCACCATGGCTCCCTTTTTACAACTTGTTCCACAGCTTTATTCTCCTTGTCCTTGTCTTTCACTCTCCAATCTTTTTCTTACATTCTTCTCAGTTTTCCCTATAAATGCTCCCGATTCCATTGTTTTTTAACCTACACACATGCCCTGTGAACATCTGGCTTCTCCTAGAACATTGTATTCAGGCCATTTTATTATCAGTCGTCAAGTACTTTGCTTGAAAACGATAAAGAATTAGCATTATGCTTATCCGCTCTGTCTCCATCATCAGCCTACAAAGCTATACCCTGTAAACAAACACATTATACATATTATCCTCCTTGTCCCTCCTATTTTATGTCCCTCATGAAATTAATTCCCTTGGACTGAGATTAATTATTATTGTCACCAAAAGAGTAAGAAACACTCTGTCCTCGTATAAAATAGGTTTAGCCTAAATAATTGTTTAATTTTTTTTACACTTGTTGTCTCATTTGAGGATCTTGAAAGATGGTTGGGAGGATGGGACTTGAGGAGGTCCTAGCGTAAAAAACATTTGGATTTATCTTCACTTTTTTTGCTTGTTTACTTTTTTACAGCCGTTCGGGCCAATTTTGGATGTTGAGATTATATTTAACGAACGAGGATCGAAGGTAAGAAACTAATTTTATATGTTTTTTTTTGCCTTGGAACTGTTGCTGTATTGGATGTAGCATGTAAGTATGAGTTGTTGTTTCTAAGCGGAAGAGAAGGGAAAATTGAATTTACGATTCTGCTTGGATATCAATAATTATTATTACCATCGGAAGAAAATTATCATGATTGCCATCTTGGTTGAATCTAGGTTGCATAGACGATAATTTAGAGGAATTAACTCGTACAGAATAATGTAGCCATGGCTGTTGGTTCTCTTCCATTTAGATTTTTTTCTGCTACAGCTGAAACGTGGGGAAAAGTTTTTTGGTTGTGTTAGTTAGTTGTCGGTCCATGTATGATGAGCTGCCGTTGCTAGGACTATAACTACTGTCTGTTGATAGAATAGAGGAGCTTACGTTGCAGGAATTTAATTAAGGGAAGGTAAACATGGATGATGGCGGATGCTACCCCAAATGTAAGTTAGTCCGGGACGTAAAATGAAAGTGAAAGTAGTAGGAGTGAAGTTGCTTGTATGAAACGAGATAGCGTATAGCTATGTTGGCTGGTGAAAGAAGTGGTAGTGTAGAGAAGATAATTTGTAGCAGCTATTCCGAGTTTCTTACCTCCAATAGTAGTCAGATTAGCTATCTTGCTGCCGTCGTCATCATTGGAGATAAATGAGGTGTTAGTATGGAATTCAGACTGCCTGACCGAGTTGGTCTTAAAGAAAGCATGACGAGTGGATGACTTGAGGTATCTGGAGTTTTTGCTGGTCCAGAAGAAAAACAAATACATTTATGACTCTGATGCTGTGTACGGCAGAAAAGAGGCCTCTGCAGATTCAGTGGGTTGAGCGAACATCTGATATAATAGTTAGCGGTGGTTGAAAATGAAAGAACAGTCGCCTTATTCTACGACGTTGAGGGAAGTTTTGTGCCGAGTTAGAGGAAGTAATTATGAAACTAACAAGTTGTACAGAAGAGGAGTATGTAACTTGAGTCGGTTAGTAATTACTACTGTTCTTGTGAAGGAAGTCATGCTAAAGACAAGCACTATTCCCTCCTTCGAGATGGTCTGTCTGTCCGAAGAGTGTGTCTCGGGACAATTATTATTCACGAATTTTTCCTAAACTTGTCTTTTGCTTTCCATTTATTACGCACTGCGTTGTTTACAATAATTATCAAGCCTTTGTTTTTCTTCAGCTTTTGAACCGTTCTTGTTGTTAGTAGTCACAGATAAAAAGGAATGGAAGGTGATGGGTGGCATCTTGGAAATGATTGCATGTAGCTATATCTAGATTAATTACTATACACATCTAGTGTAACTCAATATTATTATTATTATTATTATTATTAACTGTTTCTGACAGCTTTACAAACTGATTTGGAAGAATATATGGAATGATATCGTCCAAGTCTGTATTAGTCTGAGCATCATAAATATTTGGCTGCAGGGTGTGTTTTTGTACTATAGCCTCTGCTTTATTCCACATGTATGTTAGATTGAGCTCATAATAAGCGTAGGAGTAATTGGGGTGGGGGGGAATCCGGCGATGCATAAACATTTTTAGCTCCTTCAACTTGATCACTGACTACAGCACTTTTTTGATTAGGGGTTTGGGTAAAAGCAAAGATGTGATAACTGCAGGACGTGGTTAGCATTGGAGCATAATAATAATTATTGACGATGATGGTATGGTTGATCATGAGGATGATGATGATGATGCTTGCCAAGTGATGTGCGCACATGGATATGATGAGAATACTATTTAAGAATATTAATGAAAATGATTAATTAAATAATTAATGAATGACGTATTGATTGACTTGTATCCCCTTGTTCTTCTTGACTTTTGTATAGGGTTTTGGTTTCGTAACATTCGCCAGTTGTACTGATGCGGAGCGAGCACGCGAAAAACTACATGGCACTGTGGTAGAAGGGCGCAAAATTGAGGTGTGCATGCCGAATCACACGTATTTTTTACTTGTTCTTCTTCTTCTTCTACTTGTTCTATTTCTTCCTCCTTCTCCTCCTCTTCTTCTTCTTTATTCTCCTCCTTGAGTTTGTTACAGAAATCTCTGTCATTACCATAGATAGCTTTCAGTTTGTCTCTCATTATTGCTCCTTGTAAGATAAAAAAATTCATAATTTAATATTATTACTTGCTTGTCTCACTACTACTATAGAAGATAGTGTTGCTTCTAATAATCATTTTTTGCCGAATGTTTGCTGCCACATAGAACGCTGCTATGTATAATTAATGACACTTTTGTACACAATGTGGTAATTATTATTGCTGGACACGATAATGTTATTGAATGATGACTGTAATGTATATACTGTTGACCTTCTAATGATGATGATGGTGACCATCTCGTTCTTCTCTCTTTACACTTACCGTCGTCAGTTGTTGCATTCCTTTCC
Source organism: Bourletiella hortensis (assembly GCA_034694225.1). NCBI lineage: Eukaryota > Metazoa > Arthropoda > Collembola > Symphypleona > Bourletiellidae > Bourletiella > Bourletiella hortensis. Next base: position 5,865 of record JAQFYD010001638.1, read on the forward strand.
TGTAACACGTACGTACCATAGATTAGTGGCTGAAAATAATTATTATTAGTAAGTTATTAATTACTGACAGTTTTTTGAATAATTGTGCTGGGCTTTTACCTTAAGTAGTAGCAAATGATTTTGAGGTGAGTGACAGCAATTAATAATTAAATGCGTGCGTAGTGCGTCTGTTTGTGTTTGTTATTAGACGGATGGGTGTTTCAGGATGGGAGTGATCATGATGATGATGATGAGTGTGCGTTTGAACGCTTTCATAGGTAGCAAAAAAGCTATGGGATACTGATCATGATGATGACCTGTATGTAATTATTATTACTAGACCGTTGTTCTTTTCTAATTACTCTTACTTTGATTTGACTTGGGACTTTGTGATGATGATGGAATGAGTGGGATATGTGGATACCAGCTTGACGGTTATGATTAGTATTACTATGTGCGTGCGTACGTACCTCCACATACACAGTATTGCGGACTACGTTGATATTATTATCGTTGTGTAAAAACTATACTCAAGAGCCGTGTTCATGATCATGATGATTGATAATTAAGCCAAAAGAAACTTGGTATGTCTATTATTACTCTCTGCCGGCACATATTTTCTTGGTGCTTTCCTTCAAAGGGTATTTTACAATGCATCCAGCTGTGATATTATTATTATTACTAGCCCGTGCCTTTTGTATAATTATAAGTATGTATTACATTATATGCCACCGCATTTGTTTTTCCCAAGCAAGCAACTATATATAACTGATGTAACTTTGTATACCGCTCCTGCTCATGCTGGTTCGTTGGTTGGTTGGTTGGTTCTTTGCGCTGCTGCTGCAGAAAAGCTGCTCTTGTGGCCCTTCTGCATTTTTTGACATGATTTTATTGGAATGGGTATTAAGAATGCATCTATACTTCTATACTAACAGAGAATGAATCATTATTATTATAATTATTATTAGCGACTATGCGCTGAGATTATCAGAGTTGCGAATAATTTAGGTTGATATGGATCTATGCAGTACTATGTAGGTAATATTATTATACGGGGCGTGTGGAACTCTATTTTCATTAACCCACTGTCTGTGTTGTGTTCACAGTTGTAAAGAAAGTGTGAGCAAGAAGCTTTCATCTTGTTTATCCACATGACAGAATATCCCCTTGCCTCACAATTAAAAGTATTGTGTAATTACTATTACTACTTGAGCGTCTTCCTCCGCTGTCACTGTCCGCCTTGTGGTTTAATACATCAGAGGCATTTCATTCCTTTTGGGCCTCTGTCCGTCTGCCTCGTCTTGGTCTCTTTCTTGGTCCTGATGGCAGTAGTAGTGGTTTGCAGCATTCCCGTAGATTTTAATTTGCTGCATAATAACAATTGCTCACACGCATGCAAACATTTTCAGTGTCTTGTCCTATTTTTCGGTCCCTCAACATGTGATGATAATGGGAATGAATTTTAGCTGGCGACATAGTGTGTGTCTTTTTCTTTACTCGAGCTGTCAAAGACGCTGGACTTAAAGGTTCATGTAATATGATTATCTTCTGGATTTACATTTTTTCTAAGCTAATAGCTCCTCCTTTGAGTCTATGATGTAACCTTGTTCTTGTTATATTTTTGGGACAGGAAAGTCGTGTGGAGTTGTGAAATTACGGAACGTAACGGGCTGTTGGTTTGTCTTATTGCAATTTGCAGTAGTTGGAACACAGCTGGTAATATTATGAGCAGAAAAATAGGTAACAGCTGTGAAGGAAGAGAGCGAGAGAGAGAGAGAGAGAGAGAGAGAGAGAGAGAGAGAGTGAGTTAGATAGATGAAGATAGAAAAAATTGCTTTTTCATTTCACTTGGAACATGGAAATGAGAGGGAATGGAAGAGGATTAATAATTATTTTTTATCTCTTTCTCTCTGTCTCTCTCACTGTATCGGACTTAGCCAGTATTTAGTGCATTATGGCTGCGCTGCCTTTTTTCCGCGGAGTTAAGGAACAAGTGATTTCGTGTCATGTGCGTATAGTATCCCTATGCCCGTGTGTAATATATTTTGTTTAACGAAGCGAATAAAGGAAATGTAGCTTGTCATGGAGATGGAGTGAGAGAAGGCTGCGACTGGTATTTCCGTGCGGCTAGAACAAACTGCTCCTAGTTTCCTCCACTTTGGATTTTAGTCTGTGCGGCAACTTTTCTTCATCATGTTCATCCAACAAGATAATTTTCCTATGCTTTCATGAGTGCTGCTGCTGCTGCTGCATGTTCTTATAGAATGATCAAATTTAGTCAGCCTGACAGGAGGAGAATAAGATGAACTAAAGACGTTATTATTCGCACCCTAGTTACCTTTTCTCTGTCAATGAACGTGATCCCTTCACTTGTGTAATAACGTTTGCTTTTCAAAGGAGAAGGGTCTGTGAGTGGATGCTATAATGGAATGTAGTTTCCCGGTATGTGTTTCTGTTGCTACTGGTGACAGATTTTGTTGGTGGTGGAAGTCAGTCTCAGTGTTTGTACTTATTGCTCCGTTTTGTATTGTCCGTATGATTATTATTACTTCGTAGATCAAGATGATGATGACGTAGAGGTTCACTGTGTATATGAGACGATTAGATAGAAATAAAGCGGGTGGATTTGTTTGGATTGGGATAAGGGCGTGTGGAATCCATGACCGTAACTAATCATTACATGTGCTTTTACACGAGGCTATTCCTTTCCTATTTGTCCGCATGTAATTATTCTTTATCAGTATGGTTGGCGCAGAGGAGCCGGGCTGGCTAGTTTTTGTTTGAAAGTGTTCTCTCTGGGCCTGATAGCATTATTATTATTATTATTATCATTATGAATCCTCAGTTTTCATTTAAATATATTGATTGATGAATAATAATATTGATGATGATAATGTCCAAAATATTATTGGTCAAATTAAAATTATTGTGACAAAAACAGGTTGGTGAGAGGCAGGTGATGATGATGATGATGGAGCTTCTTCATCTGCTCCTCTTCTCCCCGTCTCAAAATCTTCTTCTTCTTGATCATCCTCAGTCCAAGGCACTGTCATCGTAGAGTGATCACAAGGGCTTGTTTGGTGATGATGATGATAATGATGATGGTGATATCATGATGGTTGGTGATCATCATCATGGGATGGAGGAGAGAGGGAGAGAAAGCCTACCATGAGATGATGATGGGAGTCTTGACAAAGTGCGCTGTGTAAGTTCAAAATGACAATACTTGAACTGTTTGTAGGAATGTGGAGTATACGAATTATAATTATTGAATTCTTTCCTGATGAATGGTGAATGAGTTGGCAAATCTCTCCATATTATACCTCCTTCTTCTACTTCTCTGTCTACTATTTGACTTGTTAGTTATAATGCTGCGACTGGGGAAAATGCAGTTTTGTGCAAAATGCACGCCTATCAAACTCTTCTCAGCCTTTGCCTTCATATACTTTGTTGTTATTATTGACTTGTTTGAATCCTGAGCGGCACGATTATCTGTAGAGCCTTTCATGCAGTCGAGTGTTTATGGAGCACCCATAATAACTCACAAGTGGACTGAATTGACACGAATGGAAACATTAATGAACGTGTCGTCCAGCCATTACTGTAGCTACACAGAAATGGTTCCCTTTGTCCTTGATTTCCACCGATGTGGAAAGCTTGAGCTCGGGAAAAGGACTGCGTACTTGCATTGCATGCCAAGCAATATTCAGTTTGTTCTGTCTTCAAAAAAGCATGGTCACAATAATACCCTCGCAGTTGTCAATTTAGCTAAGGTGTAAAACATGCAGTTTGATATAGCAGCTAATGCTATGTATGCCTTAGCAAAAATATGGAGATTTTTGGGCTGGTAGTTGGGGTCACAGTTACTATTATCATAGTTTGTGGATTTTTGTAGTTGAAGGTGGATTGGTAAACCTGGAGTTGCTGTATCTCCTCTCTGTCTCTCTCTCTCTCTCTCTCTTTGAATGTTGGTGGTATTAAATCCACGCTTGTCTCCTACACATTTTGAGTGTTGTTGTGCCGCCTTACTTTTGTAGGAAGAGCTGGTGTGGTGGGATGGTGGCTGGGTTAGTTAAATTTTGCATGTGTTGATCTGCTAGCTGCGGATGGGAAGAAAAATTAATGCAAGAGGTAAAAACACTCACTGTTAGCTCCGACAAAGGACGGGAGTTGTTGTCATGATTGTCTCTGTTCACCTTTCTCCTGTTCGCACTTGTTTGACGTGTAGAATTGCTACGTGGCTAATGAAATGAGAAAAGTTGACATGATTCTTCATAATTGCACATATTGGCGGTGGCTAATGGAGCTTCTTGTATCTCCAGCGGTACTTATCATATGATGTTTTAACACTGTTCATATGATCATGTGGGCTTTCCCCCATGATCGTAGAATTCTCTCTTACTGTTTTTGCGCCTGACACATTACTACTATATTGCCTTGCTCTCTCTCTCTCTGTCTCTCAATCTCATGTACGGGAAAGAGTTAGTTTATTTGCTATTGTTTGTCTCTGGAGGTGCTGCTGCTACTCCCGCTGTTGGTAACTGATTGCCGCCATAATAGCTGACTCGGTGGTGCAAGCTAATTACATACAGTTGCTTTCTTTCTCCTGTGATGGGGCCGAGTGATAGCTATTATTTCCTATTTTATTACTTATAATGCTGCTACTGGCTGCCTGTTGGGATGCTAGTTGATTTGATTGATTGACAATCAAGAGTTGTGAGTCACTTCTGTTGTTTGCACCAAGGAGAATAAGCTTGTGTTTGTTGGGCCAATTTTAGTATTCTTCTTGTTTTATCATGAATGATGATGATGATGATGGGGTAGTAAGAAATATTCTGTTAACTGTAAATTACCGTCTGGAGAGGTTTTTCATGAGTGCTTGAGAATTGTCTGTGAGAGAATGAAGAAGGATGATGAAGGTGTGTCTTTGGTCTGTGTCGTCATTTCTCTGCGTGTGAAATAAAAGTTGCAAAATATTTCCATAGCCCAGTGCAGTGTGAATGCACTGGAAGGGGGACAACAAACAGCAGGTTAACAAAGAGGCGGAGGACGTTGAAATGTTGAAACTCGATCAGCCAACACACCGCCCCTCCGAACAGACAGACAGATTTGAACAGACTCCAGGCCCTGAATGTCATTACAATTGTCGTTCATTCGTTCCTGCTGTGGAGAGGAAGGAATCCGTAAGTTTCTCAAGTGGTAATAATAACAATAATTACAGCAATACTAGTTAATCTATCATTAATGAATAAGTACGTTGTATTATATAATAATTTTAAAGATAATCATGCTCCTACACGCATATTATTATTATACTTCTGCTCCGTAACCAATAAGAAGAAACAGTTATACCTTTTTTCTCTCTCTCTATCATCTCTCTTTATCCATAAATGTCCATGTGTCTTCTTTTGTTGTTGGAGCGCCTATATTTTTGGTGATGATAATTTTCTGTAGCGTGTAGATGCCGATGAGTTTCCTTTGTTGTTGTTGGTAGTAATTACCAAAAATGTAATAATTTACACAGACAAACAGAGGAAACAACAATCCTTCCTTGTGAATGGCTACCGTATATTGATTGGCTCTCTGATTGCTGCATATACGCAAACACACACACATACTCACTCACTTTCCCTCACATTACACAGATACAGGGTGTCCCTTAAATAGGTATCCTATTTTAGTTTTGAACAACTTCCGAACGCGTGAAGCGATCGGAGCCATCT
>JAQFYD010001639.1:0-11566 GCA_034694225.1 Bourletiella hortensis
AGCTAAAATAGCTCTATATGAACCGCAGCTGAAGTAAGTTGACTTTGCATCGACACAAGAGGGCCTCGCGCTCTCACACTAGTAAACCATAATGTTACACAAAGCACTGGCCTGTTATGCTCGTAACCAGAATGCATAATACGGGGGATTTTTTACCTTTTTAAATAATGGCCGAATCGCAGACTTAATCCTATTAAACATCTACTTTTAACAACATCAACAATAGTAAATTAAATGCATTCCAATTTCCAATACCTACTATCTTTGTAAAAACCCGTCTAGAAGCATTATGTAATTCTTTGTTATGAAGTAGATGCCTTATATCAAGGTTTACGGATATTCTGTAGACTTTTATTATATAGTGGCAGGCTTCGGTCGTCCTAATAAGTCAGTCATTGTTAATTTCGAGGATAGCATTAGGGTTATAATTCTGGAACTTCCATTTTTGATTGATGTCATCATGATTACAATCCAACACACCAAGAGATCTGCTGCTTTCAACCATAGTGAGGCACTTGCCGTAAACTTGGTGAGTAATTTGTTTCGTCTGTACGCACAAAACATTGCCAGAAGTTACCATGCCGTACCAAGGAAAGATGAATGAATTGAAACAGCGTAATTATTACCCTTTGGTCATATCGCCATTCTTGATTCCCTTTGGCCCCATGGCATGGAAATTGCATTACTTTATCGCCAGCATAATCCACGCAAGTTTCATCCCGGCGTATTTCATACTGGAAAGTGTAGGTAAAGTACTGGAAGGAAATACAGTGAAAATATTAGCATTTGGTGGTTATCGGGACTATACAAAGTTCATTAAACCTGATTCCCTCCCTGTCCGTGGCATGGGAACATAATGATCGGAGTACTGGAAGCTTTGGGATCCATTTTGGAATCCAAGCAAAATCGCGCCCCGTCACCGAGATTTTGGATCTAAAGAAATAGCCATGAATTATTAGTAAATTCGAGAACTGATATAACAGCTCTTAAGTTCCATATCCTGTCCTGCTTACTTCACCATGAGCGTAGCCTCTGTCTGGTATGAAAATTTCTGGAAAGACATTTTTTATGTACCACTTGAACGGTTTACATTTGAGCTTTTGTCTGAGAGCGAGTCGATCCGAAATATCGCCATAATCTCCCTGTAGAATCAGTGCCTCTTTTTAAAGTCTACGTCACAACAGATGTGTAAACGCTCACACTTGGCTTACCAGTTCGTTATTGATTTTCTCAAAATAATACTTGGAGTATTCGTCCGTCCAAACTTTAGCCAACCTTACGAGGTTTCGCCTAATAACATCCTTTCCTTTTCTCCATTCATAGGGAGATCGGCGACGGAAAATGTGTCCCACATGTGAGCAAGGAATGATCTCCAAAGTGCCTCCACACATCCATGTCTATCTTCCATGCAAAGAAATAACTCAGAATCTACACCGGCTGAGTTCAATTTTAAGTCAGCTTACGAACCTTAAATGAGAGCTCGAGGTTTTCCCCTCCCCAGATATCAAATTCCGGATCATACATTCCCAAATGCTCAAAGAATCTCTTGCTAATAGCAAAAAGCCCACCGGCCATTGTGGGAGTGTGAAATGGCTCAGAAGTGTCATTGTGACGTGCGCGGATTCGCTCCGGCATCATTTGCCAATTGAACTGTGAACAGAAATGATCATATAGGAAGCTCATATGCTTTAAGGATCCTTTCAAAATAATTCGTACAGTTAAAGTCCAGTCAAAGACTCCAATGGAATGTATAACAGCATCGCCTGAGCCTTGGTCATATTTATATTCCAGTGTGTCATCGTCAATCACATCAATGAGCGGACACACTACAGTTGTAAAATTCCGGGCGATTCTATCCAGCAGTGGGGGTAGCCAGCCTAGAATTCATAGTAGATGCAATTAAATGCTAAATTGCACCGCATTGCATGCACTGATATTCCCCACCTGCCGTTGCTTCAATATGTGAATCTAAAAACGTGAGAATTTTTCCAGTAGCTGCCCGAGCTCCCATCATTCGAGCCTTAATTAGTCCCACCCTCGTTGGAGCACGTACGATTCGTACCTTTGGAAATCTCTGCATATACTGCTCCAATTGGTCTTTCAAATGATCTAGAAAATACATAACTAAATAGCTGCATCCAATATGAGAGAGCAAACAGCGGCCATTTTGTTACCCATGGTTGAGCAGTCGTCCACCAGAACTACTTCCTTCAGCAGTTCCGGCGGTGATCGGTTGAGGACGGAATGAACTGAACGGAGGAGAATAGACCAGGCTTCATTGTGAAAGCAAATTATGACTGACGCCCTTGGCAAATTCGCTCGATACTTATCCGGTTCCTTACACCTAAAAGGAAGATGAATCAGTTGAAGTTCGGACGCCATTTGTACTACGTTGTTGTTTGTTAGTTGCTCACCTCGTATGCCTGACATCAGGTAATGTCCTTTCAACACTAATAAGGTCACTGACATATTGATTAATGGCATTCTTATCCCATCCCAGTTTCATTAGCCTTCGTTGCTCTTCAGTCAATTTTGTGGGCTTGAATGGTTTCCCCATCTCACCCGGTCGCATTTGATTTGGTAATGGAAGAATTCCCGGCTCGGCCCCCTGATGACCCTCCCCATTTTCTTTCCAAAATGACTCTCCATTTTCATTGTTATCATCTGCGGCCGCTACAATTTGACTTAACTGGCTCATCTGACTAGCATTCAATGGCGATTTGTATAGTTTGATCATCTCATGCCGGCCGAGTTCCATTCCCAGCATGAAGAACAGTCCACAGACACAGGAGTAAATGGCAACTCGAAGTACAGCGAAACCTATTCGTTTCGCATGGAAAGTCGCCCGGCCTGACTTGAGGAGCATCATGGTGACCACGTAGCTCATTTCCTTGCACAAGTCCTGCTGTTTAAGTCATATTTTCAGATCTCACGGCACATTTATTTACACTTTGTCAAAACCTGATGGCTTGATCCTATAAAAACAATGACAGCACCCACACACAGACACTATTAAGGCATTTGAATAGACCGTTTTATACAAATTAAAAATTTGGCACTATATTCTGCAGTGAAAGTCAAACGACTTGAAAGGTACAAAGTATATTGATGGAACAAACTTTGATATAACACAGCGGAAATTGGATTAGTAGGTTTGCCTAATAGTTCTTGTTTTCCAATAATAAAGCTCCTTTGTCTAAACCATTGTTTAACAATGTCTACAATAATTTTATTAATCCACATTCTGTCATATATTTATTATGACATTGTACGTATATGAAAATATACATGCAAAGTAAACTGCAGTATCCTGCTGCAAATATCCAAACACACATGCCGCAGTAAGGTGATCCATCTTAATGACCGTTCCTGCCTCTTTAACACAGGCGGACACACCCTAAATATATAGAAGTTTTGACGCAGCGTTATAATATGAATAGATTAACATAATCCACTGCAATGTGATCCATCAATCTATCAGTCCAGACCGAATGGGTCAGATTTTGGGTATGGGTGATAATTTTCCAGTTGCCATTTCTGACCTTCCTTCTGTGGATTACAGGCTTCCATGGTTAAATTCTGAGGTGACGTGATCGTAAGGCATTTTCTTGTGGATCGATGTTGTATCAACATTGTCTGGCAATAATAATGAAAGTTTACCATTATTGTAATCATACAATAGCGAAATATTGTTACTACATGGCTTACATCACGATTATACCGCCACTCTTGATTTCCTTTTGAACCATGACACGCATAAGTTATGACTGAACTGCCAGGGTAATCAACGCACATCTTGTCCCGACGGATTTCGAATTGTTTTGTGAATGAGAACACCTTCAAGATGATACAGAATCAGAAGAATTTGGTCCATTTTTTATAGAAATCTTAAATAAATATACTTGATTTCCACCCATTCTATGACAAGGGTAGAGTCCAATGGGTTTCATTGCATCCTTATGGTCCATCGTTGCATCCAAACAGGTGTTGTTCCCGAATGCCACGTTCCGTATCTATCATGTTAATTCAGCATTCCGCTAAAGCATTATAAGTGCATTATGAACTGAATGCAATAATAACTAATTACCTCCCCATAGGAGTAACCGTTATCAGGTATGAAAACTTCCGGGTATACATTCTCTAGGTACCACTTGAACGATTTACATTTCAACCGCTTCCTCAGTGCAATTCGCTCGGAAACGTCACCGTAGTCTCCCTTAACATAAAACACTAATTTTACAAACGGTAACTTTCAGATTTCAGACATATACGTCTTGGTATATGTTTACTACTGTGAACCTTACCAGTTTGTAACCTATCCGGACATAAAAATATTTGGCATACCCATCCAGCCAGACTTTTGCCAAACGGACAAGATTATTTTGTACATATTTCACCCCATCCCGACCCTTATAGGGGGCTCTGTGACGGAAAATATGGCCAACGTGTGAGCAAGGGATTTTTTCAAGTCGTCCACCACACATCCATGTCTTTAATACGGAAACATAAATATCAAAAGTTGCTCCTCCTAAGGTATGTAATTTTTTTTGCTTGCTTACTTTAAACGATAGCTCCAGATTCTCTCCTCCCCAAATGTCATAGCCGGGATCATATTTTCCCAAATATTCCCAAAATCTTTTGCTAATGGCAAAAAGTCCACCGGCCATGGTCGGGCTTGCATATGGCTCTGATGTGCAATTATGTTTCTTCTTTTCTCTCTCGGAAATAGAGGCCCAGTTGTGCTACAAACACAAGCAGCCATATGAATCATGTTAGTACTATATTAGTTGAATTAAGTGTTTTAATATGAATAACAAACGTACGTTTAAATTCCATTCAAAAATCCCTACAGCTCGGTGCTCAGAGCCGGGTGGGTTCTTATCATGTAAATATTCCAAAGTGTCATCCTTTATAGTGTCAATCACAGGGGTGACAACATTAGTGAAATTCCTTGCCACGCGGTCCAATAATGGTGGTAGCCATCCTAAAAAATAATGACAACAATAAAGCATTGTCATGAAGTACCTTTCAATGTGGATATCAGTCGTTTTTACCAGTAGTTGCTTCGATGTGAGAGTCAAGAAAAACAAGAATACGGCCTCGGGCAACATCTGATCCGAGCATTCTGGCCCTTATGAGCCCCACTCTCGTTGACGCACGGATAATCCTCACTTTGGGAATCTGTCTCATGTAATCATCTAACTGTCCCTTTAAATGAGCTGTCACAATATATATTTTTTCGTTAGCTAACTTTGTATTAAATGGCAGTACTGTTAAGTGAAACATTACGCATGGTAGAGTTATCATCCACAAGTATAATTTCTTTAATGAGTTCAGGCGGTGACCGGTTTACAACTGAGTGGACGGAACGAAGTAAAACGGACCAGGCTTCGTTATGGAAAATTATTATTATTGAGGCTTTGGGCAAGTTGGATAGGAACCTTCCGGGATCTTTGCATCTGGAAATGAACACAGGAGCGGTCAAACTACGACAATAATGTTTTGGCCCAGTTTGGCATAAAACTTACCTCGGATTGCGCACATCCGGTAGAGATCTATTCACACTTATAAGGTCACTAGCATACTGATTAAAACCATTATTCTTCCAACCCTCCTTAACCATTTTTTTCTGTTCATCTGATAATTTTGGAAGCTTGACCGGCTTGCCCATTTCACCCGGATTCATGACATTTGGGATGGGAAGGACACCCAGGATTTGGTCATTTCCCGACTGGTCCTTCCATTCCGCTTCCAATTCTTCATCCTCCAGAGCATCCGCAGCTCGTTTGAGGAATGATTGAAGAACGCTCATGTTTGGCCACATACTATAATCATTTTCATGTTTACCCACATGTACACCAATTTCAAAAAATATGCCACACACTAAAGCATAAATAGCAAGTCGGAAAAGGGCTAATAAATGCCTTCGCAGGTAACTGCGAGGAGTTCTACTAACACTACTATTTCCCCCACTACCTTTGCCCTTACGGCCCATTGTGTCTTAAAAAGACAGTAACTTCATACAGATCGTGAGGATTATGAGGCCATTGTTGCAAAAACTTCACTTTTTTTATAAATAAACTCAGTTGATGGTTGGATATGAATGGAAGCCACTATACGTAAGGTTTGCAGGCTGGCTGCATTAGGATTGTTAGTATAATGTAGCATGAAACAGAGGATTGCCGCGGGGAACTTTCGCGGAACATATTTTTTACGTAGCATGGCGGAATGTAAAGGACTCATTATGTGATTGTATTATTTATGCGCCCATCAACGGCTCCGTTGATTGATTGTTTTCAAAATATATTGTCGTTGTCACTATTATATGCGGAAAATAATTTAGAAACCAGCATTCAGTTGTTGGCAGTAGTTAAAGCGCTCCGTTTTTCTCCTTTCAAGTCTGGTTAGTATTTTGGCTCATAAGATTAGAATAAAAATAAAGAATGGAGAGATGGGCACGGTGGTGCTTGCTTACTTGGTTTACTAGTTAGAAAAAGTAACTAGCTATTATTGTTCCGTCTTCTCCTGAGTTTGTAAATGAACGGCTGAAAAACAATCGATAAAAATTTGGCCGGATCTCCCAGTCACACACCCATCAAATCAAATTCAGTGAATTTGAATGGATCACAGATGTCTGAACAGAGCCATGCCGCTAGTTTAATTGTAGGATGTGCCACGTTTGGCTCTGAACAAATACAAGCTCAATTATTATTGTTCTTAATGCCTTACATTAATTTGCTTAGCTAATTTCATTTTTGCGTATGTGTCAGCCTGTCAGCAGTAATAACCACAATTCATATTGGCAATAAAAGCAAGGTAGGCCTTTTCATCATTATGTTTCCTTCAATTCATGCGGCTATATTTGCAATATCAGCAATTTAGTCTGAACTTGCTTCATTTGCAAAGTATGCGTGACCTGAAGTGGATTTCAGCCAGGTCAGCGCGAACTGGTCTGGCGCAAAGTCGTTGGTTTCCGTCCGTTCTCGAGGAGGATGATTTTACAGAAATTAACGTTTCTGTATGCTGGAACTGAATGGATGGCACTATAAATGGTATCTGATCTGCAATAAAATGTTAGTGACCCGTGAACTTTTGTAACAATGGGTTATTGATTACGTTTGGAGTCATTGAGAAGCCATTATGAATGATGACGGCCGCAAGGAGCGGGAGTTCTGAACGGCTTCGCCGCTGTTGTTCCTGTGTACTGTGTACACGCACACAACACACAACAATTGCGAAAAGGGAACTCATTCGAAGGTGTAGGAAGGCATTGCAATTGCAGTAACAATGTAGAGTATTGAAAAGAAAAATGAATAATAATTATTATAGAGTGTGAAGCTGTTTTGTTTGGTTATTCAAGTGCGAAATTTTATGCTCAGTCTGAGCTTCCTTGTTAAACCGAATCGAATCAAGTTACTGGAAGAATATGGCGGAAGGGGAAAACATGTTATTTGCCTGTACTCGTTGCTATAATCGTTATCCATTTGAATACCTCTCTGCGGATCAGCACCTGTGCAGGGTTTGTGGAAATATTTATAAAATATCTTATTTTTAATGCCCTCTGACTATAAAATTTATGTTACATTGCATGAAAATTTAAATCAAAACCTTTGTTTTTTTTCAGAACTGTCGAGAAATTTATGAACCCTCAGAATGCACTCAGGTTGCGAAGTGCTCGTACTGCCGATCCGAATTCCAGCAGATGAGGTAAGTATGAGTGGCTTTACTGTGACAGTTTTATTGTTAGTTGTTGAGAATAATTATTGTGAGAGCTATAATAATATTTTGTAGGAAAGATGGACTGATTTGTGAAAAATGTGAGCAAAACTTGATCAAGTTTGGACAGCCGTCCATCTGTGAATGTTGCTCATTGTTGGCAGCCTTCATCGGCAAGAAGTGTCAGAGATGTCATAATTCTGAGAAAAAATATGGACCTCCAGTGTATTGTCAGCAGTGCAAGCTTAAATGCGCATTTGAGCGTGATGATGATAAAAAGGTGAGAATTGTTATTCGGTTTGTGTGAAAATGGAGGATAAGGAGAGGTGCTAACGTACAAAATTGTTGTAACTTTTTCTAGGTTGAAGGCATCACACTATGTTGGTTATGTACGTTGGCTTACAAGCGGACCCTGGCGAAAGCAAAACCAGCGGAACATAAATATTATGTGAAATCAAAGCCGGAGCGCATAGATGTCACAAAACAGTACCAAGTTTCTCGGTCACCTGTTGCACCTGAACCCAAGCAACCAAGATTGTCAGCCGGGAAAGAAATTTTCTCTTCTGTTTTTTCCATGGATGGTGCATGTAGCACCTGTTCCCAATATCTTGTCACAGTTACGCAGTTAAGAGAGGAAATATCGAATTTGCAACGTCAGTTAGCTCAAAAGGATAGAGAGTCCAAGGCAAAAGACATGCAGGTAGGAAGACTAGTCGAATTTAAGCTCTTAGTAATTCTCCCTAAAGAGGCTATTCATTGAAATAATAATTCTTATCGAAAATACTTTTTTATTCATTCCCAATAATAGATGACGGAGATGAAAGCAGAATATTTGAAGAATGAGAATGAAGTTCGGAATCGTATGAAGCAAAATGAGCACGAGTTTGAGATTCAGCTACAGGCTTTGCAATCCAAATTGAAGCAAATGCAGAAGGAAATTGCTGTTTTGTCTAAAATGAAAAATAAAAATTCCAGTCCAGCAACGTTCAAGAAGTCAGGGTTGGATGACCGTTCATTACTAAACGATTCTCCAGAGAAGAGTTGATTCAAGTGAAATGATATTAGCCTTTCAAGAATATCTTGTGGCCATGTAACCAGCAGCATGGTTTTCTTTACGGAAATTGGGACAGGAATTTTCTTGTTCCGTATAACTAACGTAGACTTTTTCAGTGAGTTTTTTCAGTCTTGTTCACTTGAAAATGTGTCTCTAGACTTAACTACTATTTAACCGAAACTGTTGGCCAATAGTTTGTTCAGTGTCATTAGGTCATTACCCTTTTGATTTAATTTTTGTAGTATCACTAAAGTCAAGTAGCCGTGATGCAATGTACTGTCCCCATGAGTAATGGAATGTTCTTTTTTTAAGCACAGGATATCCCAAATAATATTATTAACTATACATATGATCCTCCAATTAAATCTTGTCTGTGGGTCTGTGGCAGAAATATTTTTGGTAATTATGGTTCATTTCGAACTGGCATGCAGCAGGTATGCTGCTTGGTGCTGAGCCTTATCTATCTTGTATTTTGCAGGATTTTTTTGATGGAATTATTGGCATATTTTCGTCATCGGAATAACGGGTTAAACTCAATGGCTGAAAGCACGTGAGAATGAGCTGTTCATGCATAAAACGAAAGGGCCGCAGGACGGCTGGAGGTGGAGTATGGAACTTGCGGTTTGGTGGTCGACAACGACAACGACACGTAGCTTGGCTGACAATTTTGACGTGATTCAGAATAAATACTTTAAAGTACTTCGTCATTTCTGGCAGATTACAGATGCGTTGATTGAAACTTGCCATATAAAATAATGGAGCACTTCTTGTGAATTGTAACGTCTGATTATCAATTCCAATGAATCCATCGAGCGTACTACTGAAGTTATCGCTAAACCGGAAGTTGTTAACCCTGAGTACGGCATAGACTTGGAAGGCAACAAGTGCTGACAGAGTGGTGGTTGATTTAAGATCTTGAAGCTGTCATGGTGAACGGTGACGACGATAGTATAATGGAGAGCGTTGGGTAAGTCTGAGAGCTGTCGATTTGAGTAATTGGTGCAGCCATGCTCGAAATAATTTTTGAAGACACGTGAGGTCCTCCCAGGTGACTGATAAATACTGCTGAGATTCACTGTGCTGAATTGCCTACTGATTTTATTGGGACGTTACTATTGTCTGCTGTAAATTTTACTGTTCATTGTCATGGTAATGCGTTAATTTTTTTCAGGTTAACCATCACAACGAGTGCCAGTTCTGGTGGAGAAGAAGATGCTGCTGTTGTTATTAGTAGCAGCGACGACGAGGAAGTGAACAGAAGTGACCGGGTATTACGACCGCGGGGTCATCGAATGTCATACGCAGAATCTGAAGAATTTTACCAGGAAACTCTCCGTGAACTCAATAGTCGTAGCAGTCCCAGTTCGGAGGAGGATGAGTCGTCTTCTGAAGGAAGTTCAAGTGGAAGCGAAGATGCCGATGAGATTACAGATGAGAGCTGTAAGTAGTAATGACGATTAGACTTGTTTCTGTTGAGTTGACCGGAGCCTTAGAGGTCGTTGTTTTACATTTCAGCTGTGGTCATGTCTAGTGAAATCATGATCGGTAAAGATTATCAGGCTGTTCTACCAAAATTGCTCACAGATTCTGGTACGTTCATGATTACATGTGTATTTTGAAGCTGGGCTGAGTTTTCATTGAAGAAATGTTTGCGGTTTCTGGTATGAATTTGCAGAGAAGGTGGAATACCCTGAGAAAGCTGATTCGTTTTGTATGTGGAAGCCGACGGAAGTGTTGTCCGATGAGATGGGTAAGTTGAATAGTTTCATTTTGGTTGTACTTGTATCTCTGTTGCAGCAGGCTGTGATTTTAATCAGTAATACTGAAAAGAAATTGGGTTAACATGTTGTTGTTTGTTTCTTTGGCAGTAGACGGATTTTTGGAGCGAGCGAAGAAGGTTACGTTTGGCAGTGGTAAGCGCTATAACAAGGACCAGTATTTGGGAATGCTGTACCATTGCAAGTATAACGTGAATATAGCATTGAATAAGCTGCGAGACAACAGGTCCAGGGATTTCGAAAAAACTTCTTGGCCACGAGCAGAAAAAAAGACGTTCGATAAAGCTTTTAATGTTTGTGGCAAAGACTTCAGAGCAATAAGTCGATGGGTAAGTACATAGCTATTGATTGATGAGCGGAAGTGATTAAGCGATGCAAGTGTCTGTTGTTAATCGAGCTACCATCTTTGTTAGTTCCCAGAAAAATCTTTCAAGAGTATCGTGCAGTACTACTACGAAAGGAAGGTATTTCTGAAAAAGTCATCAACTTCACAGAAGACCAGGAATCCCAAGAACTCAGCATCGTCTTCACAAAGATCTTGCAATGGAAACGGGATGACGACGTCCTTTCTTTCGAAACCTGCATTTCGACGGATGCAGTCCACTGAAAGTCAGGGAAAAGAGTGCAAGCCAGAGAAGCACATCGTTACAATTGACTAGGGCCCATTAGATTAGCTTATGAGTTTTGAATGTGTCGGGGACGGAAACCGGTCCCAAAGATTCAGTGATTTATTCGCCAGTATCTTGTACATATTTTGCCGATGTTGTTACGTGTAATTGTAGCTGGTTTTAGTTTTTGCAATGGACTGACCTTTTCATTTTTTGTAGGCCTCAGCGTCTCTTCAAAATGGTGCGCTACTTGTTCGGCAAACATTTAGAAGTTGCAAGGCATTTCTTTGACAGGGCACGGCTTTTTCTGTAATTTAAGCTCCCATGGAAGGGTCAGTTTGTTCTGTCTGTCCTTTGCTTTTGTGTAGAATTTTTATATACTCGGCATACGTCCTATCCGCTTGACCTTG
>JAQFYD010001640.1:0-11564 GCA_034694225.1 Bourletiella hortensis
ATGGAAAATGTGTGAATTTTGAGGGAAAAGCTCGCCCTTCTTGGCTCTGTGTTAAATGGACTGAAAATTGTGTCACAGTAGAAGCTATATCTGTACTTGTGAACGTACCCAAGAATCTGAACTCGTATAATGAAAATGTTTAATTTCGTTGTCCACGGAGCAGTCATTAATGTGAGAGAAAGAAGGGAAGAGAGAGTAAGCTTCTGTGAAAAATTTTAGGGCGTGATTTATAAAGAACAACATAGATGATGATAGTAATAGGAACAGAGAGAGAGCGAAGTGGAGGACGTAAATGAGAGCGAAAGACTTAGAGAGAAAAAAAGTTTAAAATTGAAGTAAATTATGCGCAGTCATAAAAATGTCATTGCAGATTTTCCAAGCATAAGAAAAAGGTTTGAATGCACGAGGAAGAGAAGACTACAGCAGGAGAGGAGGAACTCAATCCAAATGAATTCCCTTGACGATACTAAGATAATATAAGCCGAGCTGGCGTAACAGGAACAAAACTAAAAACGAGCCGGAGGAAAAGGAGGTTGTCTTTATTATGAGAAAATGCGTGTGTATGAAGGTGCTTTTAAAAATCGGTTGAATAACCATGCATGTGTACACGTGTGTCCATATTTGGACTGGTGGCAGCAGGGAGGAAGGAAACTTAGTACTGGATGGAAAGTGATAAAAAGAAAGTCCCTCACTGTCCTACTGTGTACATATTACATACAGAGGGGTAACTGACAAATTTTCAAGCAAGTCGGAATACTGAGATCAAATAGAGGAATGACAGTAGTAGTAGTAGTAGCAGCAGCAGAGTAATTTGAAAATAATGAGACTTGCTTCCCAAATTTATCCTCTGGAGCTCTCTCCAAAAGAAGGTCAGCAAGCTCATGGGACTATGTCCGGGGGTGTGTAAATGTGTTTGTGTAAAGGATATATTTATACCCGTGTTCGGTGTACGTCTCCGTCTTTCCGTATGTTAAGCTGGCCACGTATGTATACATAAGGGCGTGAGAGCTTGGGATGCGTAAGAGAAAGAGGGCCGAAGGATTCCATTAGTCTCTTGTAGCCATCTCCCCGTGAAAATTTCCAGTCGGAATGCACTGTTAGAGCTGCATGAAACCGGAGTAATGGACGCAGAAACACATACTCACACATTTACACGTAAACACTTACACCTCCACATGGGCGCATTCACGTCTGCCTGCAGATAGCTAGCTATCCCTTGGAAAGGTAAGACTATATGTGTAGTATGTGCGTGTATGTGTGTTCACAATGGCAAAGAAAAATTCTCTGGCGACGAGAAAGTAAAACCGCAGTAGAGTTGCTTTTGTTTTGAACAGATTGTCTATCCCAGCGGGAGTCAGGCCCAATCATCAAATAAGATTTTCTGGTCGGGCTTTTTATTCCGTCTCTAGGAAGAACATCTCTACACTCTAAATTTCCGCGTCTTTTTTTCTCCTCCACAGTACAGCACATAGTTTCACATAGTCACAATGGTATAGCTGCTAGTCGACGCACTACTAAGGTATTATCATATGGCAGACAAAAGGAAGATTTTCACTCTAGAGCATCATTAACTTGACATGTGTGAGAGCATATGGTTTCATAAACAGATCCAGACAGTAGAAAATCCTCTCTTTCTGTGTCTAACTCTCTAGTAGTAGTAGTGTAGTAGTAAGCTACTGCATGCATATATTTTTACCAGCTATGATATCTACCTCTGTAACAACTCTTGCGCCGTATAATAATAATATATACACCATAGCTCAAAGCCGTTTTCCCTCCGAACATCGTTTAACACCCCCTGCTTGCAATGAAGATGAGTTTCCGTGTTGCAGGAATGCTAGTTAAATCCATTGAGAGGAACAGCTGGAAGGTATTCACACATAAGCTCTTCATCAATATTTTATTCTTGAAAATGCCTCCGTACCCGAACAAACTCATTGATTTTTTTTCTTAGTAGAAATGTTGTTTCTTGCCCTGCCTCAGCCGCCTTGCCATATAAATCCTACAGAGCCATTCATCGTTTATGTTTATTTATTTCCATGGTTACGAGCACTGCACTGGTGAAACTCCTCAATGCTTATGTCTTGAGTGGGAGCGTGCAGATCTTTAGCGCCAAGATTATGCATACAAACAGAGTGTAGCGGAAGTTTTCGTCTTGGAAACCGTAATCAAAGTGACACGTATGTAGCAACAATCACGGGAATTTCACCACCAGTTCCTTCCATTTTCCACTAACACATCCCACATTGCCTGAACAGAAAGAGCTCAAAGGTTTCGTGAGTGTTGTTAAAAATTTCTCACGCTAGCTAGCCAGCGCCATGCATATTGTTAGTGCATCTATGTAGATGGAAGGAGGGAGAGAGTGAGTGAGGCCCAGTGCTTTCCGGCTAGAGTGGAACTTACTTAAATTTGTGGCCAGAAGAGAGGAAAGAGAGTGAGCGAGTCTTAGAATTGGATTTCCTCGTACAGAGAGCATGTTAGTCTGGGACCAAGTAGATGATTTACAGCAGCACTTGCTATTTCGAGGAGAAAACGCACGCCTTTCATTTTATTGCGTGCATAAACAGCAGGGCTAGTCCTCGTCCACACGATTTGGTTGTTGCATAGTTCTCCTACTCCTTCCCTTTCCTATGCATAAGGTAGCTAGACCAATATCTTTGAGAAGGTACTTGCAATACTTCTACTACTGCTGGAAAGAAACGCAAAAGCCGTTAACATTTATCCCCACCTGAGTGTACATAGTTATTCGTAGTAAGGCAGACTACTTGATACTAGGGTTTGGCCTTAAAAACATACTACTTGCTTATTCCTTCTTCCTCATATCCCTCCTCATCCATTGTGACATCTACATCCCTGCATGCACTAAGAAAAATGGAAGGGCGCCGTATTTTATTTTATAAGGCACTGGAAAACAAGATTTATGCCATGATTCTTCTTCTTTTTCGTCTGCCCTTTGAAAAGCTTAAAAAGGAAAGGGAAGGGAAGGATGAACGGTGAAAGAGCACTGGATGGTTCCTCCTGTATGCATGCACACTTTAAAAAATGAGATGACGACATAGTGTAGGAGCAAGTTTGAGCCATGGAGTGGATTATGATAATGAATCAGTTAAGCCTCCCTTGACGTCTCTCCTGTTTATAATTGGCCAAGTGTGCGAGAAAAGTTGGAAGGAGAGGATGACGGCAGGAAGCCATGAAAGATCTTATTGTTTCAAAATCTAGATACATACGCCATGCGAAAGGAGGGCATGGCAGAAGGTACTATTATCACTTAGCTACTATTGCAACCGCTACCAACCACTGTACCCACCACAGCCGTCGTCACACTACGCAACCCAAAATATTCCTTTAACTGGCTTTAACTGTGACTCGTGAATGTAGGAATGATAAAATCCCATAGCTGAAGCACACTTCCAGCCAGCACTTCTTCCTTGTCACAGTTCTACTTACCTATCAAAGCCTGCACTAATGCTTGGCTGATTCTCGAAAATTTGTGACTCCATAGTAGTGGTCGTTATATACATTGTAATCGGCAGGCATAGAAGGATCTTAAGTAGATTTTTAGTCATAATGTGCTGCAGGTCCATGGAATGAGCAGAGAAATTATTGTAACTTTTTCTCCCATGGTTCTTAATAATTATGATAGTTTATGCGGGTTCTCATATCTACGGAAAGGAGCACTAGCTACTGTACTATGGAAAGAAGGTCGCATGGTCAGTGGACTTGAAAATGTCTTTGTGCATGGCTCAAGCTTTACTACACATTTGTCAGTTGAAAAGGGGGAAAGGGAGCGTGGCTGGTTGCATTCTCAGAGATATGCACTCAATATTGAAGTGCAACGAGGGAAGATGATGATGATGAGGATGATCATGACGACGACGAAGAGCTTAGAGTAGTGTAAGACTACGACAGTAGTGCAGCTATGGCTATTACTGTAAGTCCTAAATGGTTTCCAGAGTCACTCATCCATGGACTGACAAAGAGGAGTGACTAAGACAGGGAGTTTTTCATGTTCCATGTTTATAAGTAGAAAATAAAGCTAACCAAGTGTAGAAATTACTGTGGCCATAAAACGAGGTCGTGCATAAGAATTTTCACTGAACAACATATTAAAAGACGAGAACAGGAAGACACAGTGGCTCGGCTCTGAGCTCGCCATTGTGTTCCAGTCCGTATTTCCTAGTCCTAAAATGTACGTGCATATGTATACAAGTAAGAGACATGACGAGAAAGAGAGAGAGCGAGTCGTACACACAGAGAAAGCCGGAGCGCCACCACGTCTGGCTGAGTGAGAGAATGAGCTACTTACGCTGACTTGACTAAAGAGATTGTAAAGCCTTTTGGCAATATTGCTGAGTTGACTGAATGGCAACGTAAAATTGGCTGAGTTAGCCCTTGTAATTACTCAGTCAGAGGAGCTTATATTCATATTTCTTTACCCTGAGTGGCTCCGTTTAATGACTAGAAAGGAGGATATTTATCTCAAATTATGAGTCTTCTTTCTAATACAGGCTACATGTTACTACATGTTAAGAATGCATGGGGAGGAGGAGGGGAAAGGCTGGTTGAGAGATAGCAGGAAACGTGTAAGCATCACATCTCCCTCCCCGTCCGACTAATTGTGAATGGCGCTGCAAGAGGAAGAGAGAGAGAGAGAGAGAGAGTTTGTCATTAAAATAATGCCGATGGATTCATTATGAAAATTCGGGTAGTCATAATGATGATGATCAAGAATCCTGTTCTAATGAGATTGAAATTGAATTGCTCAACCTGAAGAAAAAGGGGCGTTGGGGTAAAACATGAAGAATTTTACGTTCCTTTCTCAATCACCTTCTCAATTTTCATCGTCATCTCATTTCACTGTTTTCTATCTCACAGTCAGTGGAAGATAATAATATTCAATCTTTTTATAATGTTACGAGGTTATACAGCAGGTAGGTAGGTAGCGGTTTGAGTTAACTTACACGTACTCCCATGATATAGATAATAGCTACGTGCGGTAACTTTGCGGTCTGTAGTTTACCTCAAAAGTGTACTAAACTGCTTCGTCTATTCACTTTAGTCAAGTAATGCTAGCTTTGCCTCACTCCCACATCGTAAAACACTCAGCAAGGATAGTCGGAGGAAAATGGTAGTGGTTGCAAAAATTTACGTATGTATATAGAATATGATTACCATATAGTCTGAAGGTAAAAGTGGCTACAAAATTGGATGGGAGTGAGAGGATGAAGAAGAAAGGGAGGCAGTAAAAGTGAGAAAGGTTGACGGTGGTGCTTGGTTGGGTGCTCCCATGCCATCCGTTTCTGACAATTTTATGGAATCCCTTCATAATTTTTTGACACGTCTGTCAAACCCTTATTTTTTGCGTATTCCGTAGTTTCTTCTCAATAGCTATGGATACAAGGAGGATCCATTTTATATTGTCACGCGTTCAGGGAAGCATGCTTGGGGAAGAATAAATAAACAGTTTCCATTCTCCTACTCTAGCAGCCATTTCTCCATCTTTATTTTTTTTCTCCTTCTTCTTCGTCTTCGTCTTCTTCTTTTAGATCGGCTGAAATGCTTGACAAATGAAATGTTTGCCTCGGAATTTATAGGATACAGCAAGCTTTAAATACAAATGGGGATTCGGCTTTGGTATAAAGGTAATCAGAATGAATATTTCAAACTGCCTTCTCTTCAATCCAACTCATTTCACCCGATCGTGCCTTCCTCTTGTCCTTATATTTTCTTTTTCTTCCACTCGTATCCCTTACTCATGCGATTTCGTCTCTCACTGTAGTAGTAGCTACGTTAACGTTACTATAGTATTCCCAGCTTGGTGTCAATTCCCCCATTTACACGCATACTCATGCGTGCTCATACACATATAAATACACGCAAATTCCAAATCTACTCATCTGGGGAACTCCTTTGTTGTTTTTTATTTAAATAATTTATAGCCACAGAGGGAAATTGCCCCTTTTCATTCCCGTATCTCATCGTGCATAATAATATTGAGTTTATATAATAAGGTAAACTAGCCATACAAGAATGCTCAATTCCCCGGCTGCTGTTACTACGCATTGCTACTTGAATGGAAGGACAAGTTTATATTAAGTCTTTAACATTTCTGCGTGTGTGCTATATGGAGTTGGACATGAATTTGGAGAACCGCAAGAAGAAGTACTAAGGAAATGCACAACTGTTGTTTCTCTATGGAAACCAGTGATTACGGGGTTTGTTAGCTTCCTACAAAGTCACACTGTGGCTAAAGTATTCCACCTGCCAACTGTGGCTAGCAACTTTCTCAAGTAAAGATGTGAATCTTGTAGCTGCTTCCAACAACCATTCCGTGACTTTCATGATGTTATTATTATTGGTCGTGAGTGGAGGGATGCCTGTTGTTGCCCATGTGGGTAGCTATATGTATTCCTAGTCCTGCAGCACTGCTTGTTTTCCTTCCATGCGGCCGTAATTTAAATAATACCACGTGATCTTAGATAAACATAATTATTTATTTTGATTCTCCGACGGAGCACAGTGCTGCAGTTATTTGCATTTCCATGCTTTTACTTCCTCGTGCCCGGAACAGTCATTGTTGCATGAAAATGTTGCAAGTATTGAAATTTCTGTGTTACAATTTGTCATAGATTTTATTTGCCTTCAGCAAACCCTTTGACTGTGATTGACTATGACTATGACCTTTCGTGCTGAGGGTGAACGATCCTTTTAATTCGTCCCAAAGAAATTACCAAGTCTTCGGATTCTTCCTGCTTTTTGACACCTGCTGATCCCAATTTCAACTTTTCTCCATACCTCCCTGGGAAACTTAACAGAAGTTCTCTTCTAAATCATAGGACTTTGAACTATGATTTCCGTCGAATTTTATCCTACTTGGAAGCATTTTGACCTCAATTGTTACCAGCATTAGGCATGAAAAGTACTTGAGCTTTTTTTGAGCTTTTCGTGTCCCAGTTTCCGTGAAACGAAGCATTCAAGCGAATGGAATTAGTGTCTGGTCAAGCAAAAGGGGTTTTGATGTGCAGATCGATGTACCAGCCCATCTTATTGAAATAACAAAGTAGGATAGGGCGGTACGACTGAAATGCAACTTTTTGCTGGTTAACAAAATTCTAAAGGATGGAGGAATTGTAGATGTAGCTTGCGGGGGTAGGATCAATGAAAAATTTGTGTTTTTTGGCTTTCTTGACTTCTCAAGAGGACTATATTAGGTCTGGAAGAAAGAAAAAAGAGACACTATGAACATTCTATTCTATGTCTGTCTCTAACTCTCTCTCTGTCTCTCTATCTTTTTTCGCCTCTTGATCTTGTAAATTAAATTCCTTACCGGGAGAACCAAGTCGGTAAGATACCCTTGACGGATAGTGAAGTAGACATGCGGTGGTGGTGGTAGTGGTCTTGGCAGGGACTAGTTTTCTTTATGACTATAACGAGTCTACTGTCTGGCAGAAGGTTATTGAATAAATCACCAAATTTATTACCACTCACTTCTTAAATTCTACTTGTCCACGCAAAGAAATGTTTAGGAGGATCTGGTGGTTAGTACACTGCATTGCTGCTGTATATACAAGAGAGCAGTGAAATGATAACTTTGCTCCAAGACTGTTGGGGTAATAACGTATGTCTCATGTTGGTAAGTCTATAGCATAAAGGAATCCTGCTTTGCCTTTCCATCTCTGTCTGTCTGCTAGTTGTCGTCTCCGTAGTAGTGGAATACCAGTAGTAGCGGTAAGAGCTGTGACAAGAAATAGAGAATTTGTATGCATTATAAGGGAATTTATGGTTTAATTTGGGAGCAACCAGCTTTGACAGCATTGCTCTTCTTTCCCGGTTCATTTTCCTTTGGTAAGAAGAGGAGGAGAAGGAGGAGGAAGGGAAGCCCAATAATTGGTGAAGTTAATAGCTACTAACTTGCACTGAAATTGAGTAGACTTACCATGAAAAGAGACTATACCATCCCGTGGTCTTCTTTCTCCTCCGCTGTTCTCTCCCTTTGTGGCTGCATAAGGGCTTACATAACGCAACCAGAAAGTGTACAAGTCTCACGAGAGCTACTTCAATCGTTGAGTAATTAAGCCACCAGCAGATCTAATACTATACTACTGGCATCTTGTATTGTCTCGCCTCTCGCCTCTGTGCACTTTAATACGAATCATTATACTTCAAAGAAAATTATTTGACATCTCGCTAAAACTATACTTTTTGGCATAATAAGTGTACTCTAGATGGTTTAATATCAGTGCAGGTTCGGCCGACAGTATAGTTGTTGTACTTCAAATGAGACATGGTAGATCATTGCTTTAGGAAATACTACAGCCAAAAGCGCAGTATGGGAGACGCTGCACATTCTGTGACATGTTTAAAAAAACATGCTTCCATAGTGATGGCTGTGAGGATCTCCTTGACAATCCGCTGTCATCTGTCCATCCATTCCTTCCTGTAAGACTGACACTTCCGATAGCGCAAAGATTAATACCTTTAAGTATACTTCTTCCGGAATTATTTCTTCTGGGTACTTAGTACCCAGAAAAAGAAGAAGAAGGGTGGAGAAGAGACGGGAAATTAAGCTTATTGCTAGATACTTACATGGTGGCATTATTCCATCGTGGGATTAACTGGAAAATGTTGGAAGAGTGCCGGGCGGGACTTAAGATTTGTCTTGAAACCATTTGGAAGAAGTGCATGCATGACAATGTTGGCATGTTAAGAATGAGTGGCGGGCTCTTGACCATATGTTTTCACATGGATTTTAAGGGTCGATAATAAATTTCGAGGTGATCTTCATGCCTCCTGCCTCCTCTTCTTCTTCTATCTACAAAGATTTCTTTATGCAGAATACTTTACAGCTTACGAGATGGATGGAAGAATTTTATGTGCTATAGCACTATTACTCGCTGTTGAATAAGTTTTACTTAAGGGCTTAAGAGAAAATGAAATTTTCATCCCTTCCGTCCATAGAATGTTCATCTGACTTCCCATGACTACATACATTTGCCATCATCATCCTCCTCAAAAGGTCTTCTTCTTCTTCTGCTCCACGGGTTCTTTTTGAATATGTTTGCTTTTATGCTCATACACACAGTTGCGGCTTGGGGAGGAGAACAAGTTCAGTCAAGCCATTTGACAATTCCTTTGCCACAGCCCTTCTCCTGCTCTTCTGTGAGCTGGAACGACTGCGGTAGAGCGATAGCATGGGCTGGAGAAAATATAGAATGGATTTTTTGGCTACGGAAAGTCAAAGTGTTCACGCGTATGAAGCGTTAGCTAGCTATGTACCTATCACTAAAAGGTACGACAAAAACAAGCCACATGCATCCTGTTCAATTATTCAAGACCTACTAGTATATGACTAAAGATTCCCTGTCGCCTTCCTGGTGCTATGTAAAACTTCCTTTTGTGAATATGGTCTGTAAAATTTGTGAAGAAGAAGCGAGTTGTTTCATTTCATGTAAAAGAAGAAGGGCGGACGAAAATTAGGAAGTTGAGAAGTGAAGGCTTAAAATGCTTATGTGTGTGTGTGTTCCTCAAGAAGTTTAAGATGTTACCGTTGGCATTCTTTGTGTACATTTTTAGTCATCTAAATTGTTATATGACATCATGTAGTTTAGTAATTATGAGGGTAAGGTACATTAAACCGCTTTTGTCTTTTATTCATTCTGCCTTGATAATCTTTCGGAAGAGGAACTTGAAGAGTACGCAAAGAGTGAGTAGTACTTAGCCTTTGGCTATGAATAGGACGGGATTTATGAGCAAGTATATATTGCATACAATAAAGCTCACAGTAAGACAACAGTAAGAGCCAACTTTTCCCTCATTGCTTCGAAGAAGAAGAAGATTCTAATCAGAAGCCTAATCTCAGAGCGTCATATATTCACGATATAATTCCATTAGCATGGATGAAACGGTGATACAGACGGCTTTATATGTTCTGACTTGGATCGTAACCATATAAACCTATAGCCATCCACTATTATAATGATATAACAGTACTGCTGGCCGGTGTGTGGCAACCCGCTATGATCCTTGTCATGAAATAGCCTGATGGACTTGTGTGGATTCTCTTGGTTAATTCCCCTTCTATAAATCTGAAGGCAGCTCGCGGTATGGGTGTGTGTGTGTGTGTGTGTTTGTGAGTGTGTCTGCATGTGGGAGACGGAGCGAGAGAGAGAGACTTTTGTGAAGTAAGGAAGTTTGTGGGAAGATTTCCTATTTGGCCTTGAGCGTAAGGACAAGTTTAGGCTAGAGTTGGCTCCATTACTCCTCCATGGTTGCACCCCCTATAGAAATTGGATTGCACGTTTTCAGTTGTTAGTTACAATTAGACCTTTGTTTGCAGCCTAATGTCCACAGTAAATAGTAATGAGACGGCAAGTTCAAATATCTTAATGGCTTTCCAGGCTGCTGTCTTATATGAGAGTGTGAGAAGGAAGGAGTAGTCTGGATAGCACCAGGACATCATATAGATCCACTCACACACACATGTACACATACACGCACACACACTCTATGTATACATAAGAACACACAAGTTGCTCCTTTCTAATCATAACGAACACGCTCCGGTCTAATGGCCCACGGGGAGTGAGAGTAATGGAGCTAAGACCAAAGGAGCATGAGAGACACTACGACGGCATCCTCAGCATGGGGGCTTCAATCACACTTTGTTTCAATTCAATTAGGGATTGATAGGAACAGTCTGTTAACTAGAATTCCACAGATGCATCACACAGGGTTTTAAAACGCATTAGTGAAGCGTGTCAGAGCAGAGGAAGTAACATTACTATAGCTACTGCCTCTATCTGTGTGCACTGTGTGGGTGCATGCAAAATGAAATTCTCCTGTCAATTACATATTATTATACGTGTGGTTACATATGTATCTATGTAACTTCTTCATGCATGCCATGGGGAAGAGGAGGATAGAGCAGAGCTGGTGTTATTACCCAATAGTGCAGTCAGCATGGCTACACGTTTTTGCTGCATCACATACAGGGAAATGGAGCATCCGCAGTACAGCAGCCATTATGTTGCTCCAGATCCGCATATTTGTGGTGAAAGTAAGTGGCAACAGCAGTACCTATGGCTAGAAAAGTACGGCTGGAAGAACAGATCTAATGTAAACATCAATGTATGGATTTTTTGCATGAGCTTTACTTTAGTTCACCACAGAAGATTCTACTTTCTCTCTCTCCCTCTCGCTATACAACAACTTCCACCAGATATTCATCTCTTATTTCCTGTGTGGAGACGAAAAACAGGTTTCTCCTTTGGATGAGCATGCAAAACGCTTCACGGAAGTAAATCGGAGCTTTTGTGTATCTCCATTACCTTTCACTCTCACCGGATTACTTTACCATGTTTCTAAGTCCTCGACATATGTGTATATATGTTTGCATCTCAGTTGTACCGTAAAATTAGCAAAGTTAAACTTGAAATTGCACGAGGGCATCGCAGTGAGGGATGAAAGGACGAAGAGAGAGAGAGAGAGGAGGAGGTATCTTACAGGCTGAGATAGAATGTCTGCGCAACCTTAGGCCTCGGAGGTTCCAATTTCCTGAAGTGAAT
>JAQFYD010001641.1:0-11563 GCA_034694225.1 Bourletiella hortensis
ACTCCAGCATAAATATTGTAGTCCCAACTTCTCCCACATCACACGACGCCCTACGGTATCTGTGTCACGGATTTTTGACATGCCAATTAATGACACCCGTCAACCCTGCCTGTAACATAAGCAATGGCACTGTTTTGTTTGTAAGTTGCATAAACACGACAATAATAAACATTATTATCACTAATTATTCAATGGTCCGACAGTCCATCATCTTGTGGTGAGTGACAGGCTTTCCATTTTGGAGGTGAAAGTACTTACTGAGTCGAAACGGTACGGATTAAACTACAATCCAGCCGTGCTTCTTGAACACACCGTTAACCATAGAAACCTGCTTTTAGAATCGAGATAGCTCTAATTTTAATGAGATAATAATTTTAATCAGATAGTTTTAAAGGTTCAGTGTCGATGAATATATAGTCCGAGGGGGCTACGACCAAAATGGCTTCCATCCATCCCAAAATGTCCCATGAATATAATTTACTACGGAAGCTTCAAGAAGACAGGTGTGACGTAGACGTAACCAATGCGTTCAAATAGGCCTGAAAGGAATGTCATTATTCTTAACTCGATTGAAGTTCGTGCTAGTAAATGAACAAAAACTGAAATAAAATTAAGGGAACGTCATGATTGAGGACCACCCAAATCTGTTTTTCTTCACCGTTAAACACCTGCTGGTTCTTTTTTGCCTTGAATGACCTCTTCCATGCCACGGGACGTGAGAATCTGTTTCGAGGCTCTCCCGACCGTTTCGGGACGATTTGCACCCCTACTGCTGTCCATATTTTTACATTTAGTTTCACTTCCGATAAACTCCAAGACAGACACGTGTACACGCGCTATATACATTACTTTATGTTTATTGGGATATCGCTTTCAAAAATTCAAACAAATTATTCGAAAAACATTTAATTCAACGAGCTGCCATTCTTAATACGTTGCGTAATTGTTTGTTATGGGTCAACTGGTCCCATAATACTGGCCATGAATCGCAAATTCACACTAAGCATCAAAGCATCAACTGCTGCCATTATTGTTTGCTGGAGGAACAATTTGTGTCACGTAATACAGAGTCTTGGAGCGGAACTTGCTGTAGGAATTGTCAAAGCAGAGGATATCTGCAATAATAACAAACACGATTGGAAAATAAGAACATTTGAACGCAAGGGCTTACGTGTTATCCCCTGCATTTTACTATGAAAAATATAAAGAACCTCACATTTTCCAGGTTTATCACAAGGAAGCGAACCCTTTTGGACGTTGATGTGGGAATCACATCTGGGACATGAAACGATCTCATTCTCGGGTGAGACCGACTCAAAGTAGACAAAGAAACCGACGTCATAATCATCTGATTTAAAGTTCCAATTTAATACCGTCCCTGCCGTCGCCACTTGCAAGTCAACCGTGAACTGTTGGCCTGCTCCCAAAACTTCCGACTTCATGTCTTTCTCGTCAAGGGTCACAAGCTTTGGCGTCAAATCCAAGCCCATCTCCAAACGGTACTAGAACCAGAACCAAGAACCAAAAAAGTTAGAATTTTGGAGGCTCGGCAGAAATTTTCAAATCAAACGTGTGCGAATTACAGTAAAGCAAGTGGTGTTAGATCCTCCATACTGTGACGGTATTTGATCTGGAGGTGCAAGTTTTCTTACTGCTTTACGCCATTCATCAGCATTGGATCCATAAATATGAATTTTTTCTAACATCGCTTTCGTCAGCAGAGGTTTCAAAAGATTGAATATGACTTCAAACAGTTTTGGAGCTGGAATTTATCATTTATAAAGTACACTGAAACCGGCATGCCTGCATCGCGGCTGTTTCGCCTTATAATAAAACATCACTGGGATTTGAACATTTACCATTTACGGCAATCATGGCTTTCATCACTTCAGGATAGTTTTCTTGCACCTCTGCCATGGCTTCCTTCACGAATTGCAGGGCTGAAAAAGTAGGAGACAAAGACGTTGTGTAAAAACATGCCCCGTTGACATTAGCATGTCAATGAGCAATATAAACAAGTCATGGGATGACGTAGAACAGCGTTGCGAAGGTCACTTAATGTGAACAAATTTTTTACTTAAGAAACAACTCACTACTTGGTGAAGTCCACTGCCTGAATGAAAATCCTTCACAGTCCATAACGCCAACGTGCTTGTGGACAAAATTGGTTGGTGTTGACTTGTACTTCCAGAACTCATAGCAAAGTTCATTGCTCTTCAGCATGAATTGATTAAACTCCTCCTTTTTATTGTTTTCCACAATGTAGCGATAATCATATTTACCGAAAGGAACGATCACAACTGGAACACAAAGTAGGGTTCCGAATTAAAAGAGGTTGTTTATCCTGCGCAGCGGATGGCAATGTACTTACCGTGACAGCCCTCTTCGTCATACCCACTAAGTATGACAGGGAACCGCTTAATCATATCTTCAGATACCTCGGTGCTCATGATTGTGTCCATTTTGTTATCCTTCCTCCATTTATGGTTCTAAATGAATCAAATAATTTCAAACACTTCCTGTCATATCAGCTCAGCCTTTTGTGTATACTTGAAGCTTCTCTTACTTTCCTGAACATCACTTCGGCCTTCTCCACGTTAAGGTCTCGTGCTGCAAAGTGACCCATAGACTTACCAATTAACCTACCTAACAACATTACTTAGCATCAATAGCTGGCTGCTTACCTATCAAAAACCGTAGTAATGTGTAGTCATGTTTGTGGAAGTCGTCAAGTTCGGATTCCAAGTCCTTAAGTCGCTCTCGTAGCTATAAAAGGTGTTGAAATAATATAAAGTGAATCTGAGCCAACTTCTTGAAAACAGCACAGCAAAATGCTCTCTTACCGCTGCAATGGCCGCAGTTTCTTTCTCCGACAGCGTAGTCATCCTGACTAGAATGACAGCTCCCGAAATAAAAATCAGCAGCTGTAAGATTATGTGTGTTGCCAACAGAGAAGGGAGTAACCACTGACACAGTGGCCGAGTGAGCCGTAATTAATAAATGTAGCTGAAGTGGTGAGCAGCGTGTGCAATTTTTTCTCCAGTAAGTAACTATGTAGCCACAATAATTAAGATAGACAGCTCCAGAACTCACAAGAACACACAGAAGAGCTGTCTGCACCGTTTCATTCGGTGGTGTTTATGTGACTGACTGTATAGAGACAAAGAACGTGTTAGCAAAGAGAGAGGCAAGTGTGCCTTCCATTCGTCAGTAGTTGCGAATCATGAATGATGGTTATTAAGTATGATTATATATGTGAATTGTATTACAGTAGCCATCACGTCACCATTACTTACACTATGAAACATACTGTTCCTTTCAGTAGAGCTTGTGCTTAAAGCTGCTCTGTAGAGATTGGGCAGTTTTATTACAAGTGCGTGCATGTGCTTTGAATGTACATAAAGGCTGACCTTCAGCAGTATATTTGCACTTTCTGAACACATTGTATAGATGTAGGCTAGGACCTTTGACGCTCATACTTTCAGTCAAGGTTAACCTTTGAAACTTCTGTATTTATTTTTTTTGCAACATATGTTGATACTGTCCACTATTTAGCCAATTCAGGAGTAGATGGAAGTTGGTTATGGGATATAATTATTAGCACTATCTTTTTCTCCCACGCATCAAAAGTAATCTGGCTGAGTTGTTTTGAATGGGAGATACTTCATTCTACAACTTCATGCTGGTAAAGTTGTTGGCATTTTTACACACACACGGCTTGTACTATTAGCCGTCAAATTTTGAGCTGTGCGGTTCCAAGATCGACTGAGGCTCATTCAAAGCACAACTAAGAGCATTAATCCGAGAAAATAATTCGGACATTTCATCAACTAACCCCATCACAAACGTCATACTGCATTAAATGACAAGAGCAAATAAGTTTCTTACAAGTAAAAACCGTAAGTCTGTCGCTGGGATTTAGCTTTCTTCCAAATTTCCAAGTTAATATCCAAAGACTTTGCCATTTTGGTTCTTGAGGACCATATCTGCACATACGTAAAATTCGAAGTTAACATAGAAGACACCGCAGTTTAAAGACCGAGAACAAAATTAGCTATAGCGTACGGATCCTAGTGTAGCCGTCACGAGTAGATCCGATTAGCCGGGATCAATAACTAGCGACTGTCAAAACGGCTCTCAAATGAAGTTAACCAATATAAACAAAGGCAATACTGTCCCCGTTCCCCTAACTTTCTGTTTTCTATTGGGAGAAGGACCGGAATTATGTGTTGGTCAATATCAATGTCTTAAGGTAGGAATTGCGGGGTGGACACTCATACTTCCACAGTTGCCCCATTTACCTATATTCGTACCTGCATAGTATTCGTATGTTTCACCTTTTCCAGCGATTCCACTTAAAGTCGGGGATGACCAAGCTGAAGCCAGCTGTCGGTCCCCAAAAGAATAGCTATGCACATTCCCCGAATCTACATTGTATACATTTTGTGACCAAAATCCGCCCTTGTATCATATTTGTGGTTGTGTCATTCCAGCGCACCAGAAGGTTGGGTACATCTTCCTTTGCTTAGGGAGATCTTACGGCACATTTTTCTAAATAAAATATCGACCGATTTAAATCTATAGAGTGGCTTTATTTTAGTAGAGAATTTCAGTCAGTTTTGCACTATGGGTGACGGTCCTGGCTACGAGCAGTTCGTCATGTTAGTACTACTCATCATTGCTCTCCATGTTGTGGTCAATAGTATCATTGTTTACGCTGGACGGCGTTACATGCACTTGATCTAGAGAGCTCAAAAATTCGAAAAATAGGAAATTTAGGCGAGAACATTCACGTTCAAGGCTCCCGTACACCAACGAGTGACCATATGTGTTGCAGCCCAGAAATGTTTAAAAATCTGGGACGCGATCGAAGAGGAAAATTCCCTCCAACAGCACTTTCAGTAAGATTACGTACTTTCAGATGGATTACATTATTTTAGGACATGTTTACGCTTATGTTTCAGATCTACTTTTTAAGAGCTGGATTGGAGCTGCAGACAGCAGGCTGGGTGGAACTTCACTCCGGGGGACTCGTAATGTGACTTCGTCCTACGACAAACCAAAATCGTTCACGAGGATTTTGCATCACTTCACAGCGCCCCACTGAATCACTGAAGGAACAACACCAACCCAATGATATTACCGTGCAAACATTTAATATCATATGACTTACAATTTATACAATTAAGTTCCAGTGTAAAAAAAACAAAATTATTCAAGCTATATTAAGTCACCACCATAGTCAGTCATCAGATCCACATATGCCAAACGGAGCTTCAGAATAGCATGTACACTTGATAAATTTTGGAGCACACATGTAAACCGTCGAATACTCGCATTCGAAACAATAAAACTGCAGTAATTCCACTCTAGATTCCATTCGAACCAAATTTACCCATTTTTAAATATCATTAATAATCATAATTATTCCACACTGGAACATAAGCTGTTTGTTAAGAGATCTTTGGACAACTGTTAATAATTTGTTCGCAGTTAAGTCTGTTTCAATACAGTTAACAATAAGTGTAAACTATTTTCACGGGTTTCGTTCCTCCTGAGCCAGAAGTTTAGGGTCGATTGATTACTGCAGGAAACTTAAGTCTACAGAATGAATTACAGTCGCTTTCACAGGATCTTACTGGCATTTTGTATTTTGTTTCGGGATTATTACAACATAGAAACACACGCATACTCACTGAGGATTTGGCTACTACTAAAAACTATATGAAAGGTTACAAATCAATTAGTTACTTACTTAATAATCAAGTTAATACGAATACTTAAGCATTACGATTATTTTTTATGCGAGAGAAAAATTATTATTCAGTCCATCCAAGATTGTTCCACACATGCCTTCACCCTCTTCTCATACTCTCGTCGATTCTCTTTGTATAATTGAGCTGCCGAGGAGTTAGCAGGAGAATTTGGGTTTGGATCACTTAGCAGAGACTGAATAGAGGTTAGGATGGCCGAAACGTCATAAGTTGGGCTCCATCGATTCTGAAGAATATCCAGACAGATTGCTCCATCCGCGTATACATTGGGATGAAACATTTTCGACATGAATCGCACCGTCGGGGGCTTGTTGGGGTATTCTTCAGTGAATTCGATGGACATTTTAAAAGTGCCGTCTTCAAACGGGGTTTCATGTGGTCCGAAAATTACGGCATGCCAGACCATTATATTATTATCGGTAGGAGCTCCACTAACACCTGCCGGAGGATCCTCTTGGAGCTTTTTAAAATCACGCATTAATCGTCGTCGGGCTGGCGTAGACATTCTGATCTGCAATGAACAAAATAAATACACATTTTACATATTGGTATCCCTCTAATCTTAAACTACCGACCGAAAATTCGTTTAAAGCATACTCACCCTTAATAGCACACAGATTTCGAAGAATGAATCTCAACCGTCCAAGCGTTACGACGTCCGTATCAGGTACAAAATAATAATTTCCTCCGGATTCCTCCAACAGCCTGCAGTAACCTGCAAATAAATTCAATAAAACTCCAATAAATACACATCCTCAATAATATTTCCATTCATTCCCATTCATCCACGTCAAATGATGATCTCGTCCCGTTATGTAACCGACTCGCACCCAACAGCTGTCATTCAAACCGTCATTTCAAGCATGTAACTCAAAATATTTCCTCAAACTCTAACCCGACATCTTCCCAAATCAATCATAATAATGATTTACAAAACGAGAGCTTAACTTTTCAAAATTCTAACTAAAATTACCTTCAGTCCAACAACAACAGCAGACGTCCCAACCGAATCCGTTTCCCCTGATCTCCTTGTGGATGATGAAGCCCAGCTGTAAATAAATGAAACAATGTTCCTATACTTGTATCAATTACGGTAATTGTAACGGCCCACAAGTAATTTACACTTCAGCACATTCAAGGTGCAGAAACGTTAGGCAGGAAGTTGATAAGAAGCTGAAGGAAAATGTATTGACGGAAATTTACTGCGAGAACAAGGTTGACGACGAAGGACACGGGGAATTTCCCTCAATTCCCTACCACATTGTTGGAAAATACTCAAAATTTTGGCTACTTTGACAGTAAATTTAGCTGCGGAATGTGTGCAAAAGAGAAAATAGAAAGTTTTAAAATCTCAGACTTTTACCTGTTGTTGTGGTTGGTGGAGGAACTTTCAACAGCCAGTGCTGAATAGAGGTGCAGGATAGGAAGGATGAGGAACGTGTGCAGAAAATGCGAAATGTCATTAGCACACAGTTACGTCACCTCGTCCGTCCGTTCGTTTGTGTGCCTCAAGCTCGCAGCCGTACCTCACCCCTCATCCACCTTCTTGCCTTTGTATACAGCAAGGGGCGCCCGTCGTCGCCGTGTATGTATATAATAGCTATACGCAGATGCAGCTCCTGCTGCAGCAATCAGCATTTACCATCATTATTTTATATACCATCCCGTAGTATCACCTCTTCTAAAGTCCCGTTCCTTTACGGCATTTTTAGCCCAATTTTTCCACTCGAACATTGCCAAGAATCTATACAAGATTCCAATGTATTCACGTAACAGCCTGTCTGTAGCATTTTGTTAAAAAAATAGATACATTTTGATAGTGCCGTTGCAATGGAAGGCTTGACTCGGCGGTAGACGGTAAAAACAGAGAAACATGGATGATATTATAGCCAACAGACCCAAAAAACATACCTTTATTTAATAAAGAGATTATAAGGATAAATATTTATAAGGCGTACGACAATTATAGGGGCAGACTACGGGAATTCAGGGGATTTCATGATGATGATGACTGATGGTCCTGCTCGGATGCTAGCAATTCCTTATACTGTCGCTTCCGTTCGGCTCGTATTCTATGCTTTCGCTCAGATTCTTCAGATTTCTTGTGTAACAGTCTTTCCCTTTGGGCCTTCATACTCCTTTCACCGTTGTAATGCTCGTCGAGCTTCTCAATTAGCATGTCACGAGCAAGCTTTCGATTTTCGTCGAGTAGACGGGATAAGTGGCATTTTATGACGATACCTAAAAATAATAATAGAATGATTCGTTTTTAAACTGAGAAGTTCAAGTTGTTAGGAACTGATAGGGGATGCATGACCTACCGGTGGGTTTATGTTTGAGCTGACAACAATTAGTGGATTTATTCACATTGGACCCACCAGGACCACTACCTTTAATGAAAGTCTCTTCTATGTCATCTTCATTTAGAGTGGGTACTAAAGAGCGATCGATTCCGCTAGTGTGTTTCTCACGCACGGGAGATAAAGGTGTTAGGAGGGTTTGCTGCAAAAGTTTCGCATGTAAGGCTGCAGCGGCAGCGATAATTGTTACGGGGGTAGTTGACGCGATTCGGACTGGAGCTATTGCAAAGGGCTGCCGGAGGAGATGAAGCTTTCGTAGCATTATACTGATTTCTGTATCTGAATATAAAAGTTTCTCGTGGATACTTCAGTCTTCAGTGAGTTCAGACAAGACGGCGTTGCGATAGAAATTGAAGGCCTTTCTGAAATTCAGAAAAAGTAACAGAAATTAGTCCCTTCGACCATTTGTCATGCCAACAAGCAATAAACACAATGCAAGCCAGCTACAGTGACTTGATGTCAAAATCTTTAGAATTCTTCCGGAGTGAACATAATTACCTGATACTGGAACTGGACCTCCGCGGGGTCAGTCAACTCCCTATTCTTTGCAAACTGGCCCTTGATGAATCGAATGTAATAATCTTTATCAGTATACTTCAGACTTGCGGAATACCGGAGAAGTTTCTTATACAAACTTATGACTGCTCTTGGGTCAGGATGGCTTGACATTTTTTTCGCAAATCAGCAGCTCAGTCTTGGGGGAGGCACCGATTCCAGCGTGGCGACGTTGTTATCTATGAATTCCAAAGATGTGTTCAGATTCAAATTAAGAGCAATTAACATTTCTCTCCTTAGTGTTTTACTAAACGACTGGGAGCACAGGCTGTCAAACTGAAAGTTTCATTTTTGAGGGATGAATTACAAAATTTTGGTACTTACCATGGAACTGAATTACAACATCCGTTGACCCGGACCAATGGATACTGACTCGGGCGTTAGTCCAACGAGAAATAAATGCACTTCGTTAGCTGACACTGCAGACTACGGTCAGCTTCGAATTCTGAAAATTCTTAAAATTTTCAGAAATGCAACTATTAAATAAATATTCAATGCTGAATGCTGTTGTCGTCTAGCGTCGTCGCAAGCCCATAGCCGCCAAATTCCTCAGCTTCATCACATGTGCAGACCTTACGGCAGTCCCTCACTTTAGTCGCACTGTCCGTCGTACAGATCGATGATGCTCTTAAGGACAAAAATTACGTCAACTTTATAGGTGAACCCACAAACCCCGCAAGGAAATTTCTTTTGGAAACCACTGAGTGTTGGGCGCCGTGTGCACACGGCGCCCAACACTCAGTGGTTTCCAGTGGATGTAATGTGAAGATGACGATGCGGAAGCCAAATCCGAACCTGTGCTTCCAGTACCTCCGGAGAAGCGTTCCGTGGTGGCGATTAAGAGTCGCGTAACAGCATGCGTATGAAAGAGATGTTTGTTCCTCCTTCTCAAAGTGAGGAACGTACAGCACAATGAATGGGACTGAGGGGACGGCTCGCGAGACAGTCCAATGGATGCTTCCAGCTGATGGCTCATGGAGACAAAAATTTTGGCCCGCTTGGGTGTTCTCTATATGCTTGTTGGGATGACGATTTGGATGCTACTGTGATGCTTCTTAGAATGACCTGTCGGACGCCACTATGATCCACTTTATGGATTGTAATTAAAACACCTGATAAATTTAATTGAAATTAAATTTTAGTCCTTTATTGGTCACATATTTGTCATATAACATGGTACAAAAATTCATGCTGCAATGAGCAATAATAGTAACACATATAATAAATATTATCAAATCAGCTACAGCATTATAAATTTGGAGTCGTACAGAGACAGAAGAGGAGAGATTGCAAGGTTTTGGGGATATAATTAACAATCAAAATAATAAAAGAAATGCGATACACATTAATCATTCCAAAAGTATGGCAAGTACACTGTAATATTACAATATAATTAGAGTTACTAGTTTAGTAAGAATGAATCAATCAATATTAGTAATCATACAAATACAATCTCCGGAGAAGGAAAATATTAGCTTAATCGTCATCATCATCCTGACTATACAAGCTGTCGTCATCACCATCAGCTCCAAAATTATCCTCAACCTCAACATCGTCATCCTCCCCATTAGCAGCATTATCATTAACTACACCAGATTCATCACCATTATTAGTTTTCACGCCGGTTTCTTCTGCTTCTTCGGCATTACTATCTTGAGGCTTTGCAACCGGCTTCTTGCTTCTATCTTCACGTGGGCGCTTGTTACCCTTGGCAGGAGCAGCAGGGCGAATTTTCGAGCCATCAGGCTAATAATATTTCCGGAAGTATTGGAGAACCTTGCTGGTGTAACCGCGAACTTCACGCACCATTTTTTCTTCCACACGCGAAGAGATTTTGGGTCATTCCTAGTGCCACGAGGTGGGCGAAAAGTCTTGAATACAGCTTCTGGTAAACATAAGAAAACCGGAAGGGTGTATTTGTGACTTCTGGGGTAAATGTAGTGACATAATCACGAAAACACTGTAGCATTGCTGCTCCTTACCTAGTATTATTTCGTACGTCAGACGTGGTAGGGCGACGCGGCCAGCGGCTTCACCTTCCTGCTCCGGAGTATTTGAAGTAGTGCTGCTGCAAAAGAAGAGCATGTGTAATGGATTAAAGGCACAAAACTTGTAATTTTGTCAATGAGCTGTAGTTGTTGTAACCTACCTTTCACCACATAGCATGAATCTGTGTAAATCGGCCATTCGGTGCTGCCTCGTAAGTAGCTTGCGGATCAGCATTCGTGGGCGTCGGCAACTCATTAAGTTATCCAGTTCGGATGGAGAAACCATCAAGGTGTAGGGTTCTTGACTCCCTTTCACAGTAACAGTTACGAAGGGCTACAAGTACATGAAATATAACAATAAGGGCTTGATGATAATACTTCGGAGGAAACGAAGAAAATAAGTTAAAGCTTACCACTTGGCCTTGTAAAGCCGCCGTAACTGCTCGGGATGCGCCAGACGTTCCAGCTACTGCATCATCACTATTATTTGGAGCACTGCTATTAGCGTTCATCCTTGACAGCAACTCTTGAATTTGGGTTGAAATGCGGTCCACAGTAATGGTCAAGTCTTGCATCTGCGTTCCAAGTTGTAGCTGCCGTTCCCCAATACTCCGGAGTTGCGCATCCATATCGGCTGTTCGCTCCGTCAATCCTACCACCAGATTTCCAATTTGCTGGCCATGCAAATTCTACAAAATATTGTAAAGGACAAAAAAAAATTACTTTATGTACGCACGTGTCCCACCGTCCTATAGTATAACCAAAACTTTTCGACCGAAAACTCGATAGTACTTAAGATATGTGGGGACAAAAATTCATCATAATAATCGAGTCGTTATGTAAAGCTCAAGGACAAAACATTATGCACACAAGTGAACCCAAGGTA
>JAQFYD010001642.1:0-11557 GCA_034694225.1 Bourletiella hortensis
ACTTGCACTGAATTCCCGTTAAACCACAAAATGAGACATTGTGGGACACTTTTTCGTCATTGTTGACGACAGTGGCAACCTTGGGCAAAATCTGGGAATTGATTCTTGTAGAAAATTGAATTCTGGTTCTTTTGATGTACTACATGCCTGTCTCAAAGTCTCGTGCACTGTATGACACAGGTTTTAAAAGTTTGACCCCAGCTAGTGACCTTTCAGTGACCTCAGGTCACGCTCAGATCCCCTTAACGGTCTGCGAAATTTAACTGGCTTTCGAACAATGTATCGCATGTTGGTGTACGTTAAGTCGTTTAGGAGGAGTTCCGTAAAAAAAACAAACAAAACTTACGGTAATATTTATAAGGATGATGAGTATAGGACCAAGTAAGTTGCATTGTGACATAGCCTTGGAAAGCTTCACACTCGGTAATTTTTCCTTTGATTTTGACCGTGTGCGCTGTACATGTGATTATTAGTGAGTAAAAACTGTGTAGAAATGGAATCACGTTCTTTTCTCATCAACCTTACTCATTTCCCATTTTTTTGTCCACCACACCGCCACTCTTTCGTTCATTTACGCGTCGGCTCAAGACATTGCATTCAAACTTGATCTCCATTATTATTATTATTGTGTTCCCATAAGACATAAGGCTCCCTTCAGCACCTCTAATGATTATGGCAGGTAGCAGCAGCTGAACAGAAGAAGAGGAAGAGAAATTTGTGAAATCATCATTATGAAGAATGAATTAGTCCTGAATAATACAATAATTCTGTCCTCATCACCGGATGTATTCTTCAAAGGCCACCAATACTAATGCAATGTG
The DNA here is from genome assembly GCA_034694225.1 of Bourletiella hortensis. Taxonomy (NCBI): domain Eukaryota; kingdom Metazoa; phylum Arthropoda; class Collembola; order Symphypleona; family Bourletiellidae; genus Bourletiella; species Bourletiella hortensis. The sequence goes on from JAQFYD010001642.1 coordinate 822, forward strand.
ATACAAGGTAAACTATATTGCTTGAATGAGAGATTAACCTAGTCATATAGCTACTCTGCCCATTTCAAATCTCGTCACGAATGCATGCGGCAAGTTGTTAATTTTCACTGAAGAGAGAACAAAGTTTTTTTTAATTTGTTTCTGTCTCAACAACTTTATGCAATTAATCACCCTGCTCAGTCTTATGGCAATTCAATGCAGTCATCATACAAGTGCGAGCTTGATTGTGGAGCCTTAGATGAAACTAAAATGTGTGTGAACTGCAATAAATGAACTGATTGTTCTTTATTTCTGGAATAGCTCAATGACGGCTTTCCTTTGATAAGAACGCTGACATACATGACGACGAAAAGCATTGAAAAGAATGATATTTTAGACTAATTCTTCTACCAATAATAATTGAAACTTGGAGCAAAAGACGAAAGAAATGATAAATACTTTTAATTTTGGTCGTTAAATATTTAATGGGAGCGTTCCTGCCTATTAAAATTCAGTAAAATAGTACACTACAAAAATACGTGATCCTTGCGTGCTTACTGCGATAGCAAGAACGGTAAATACCCCAGGTTCCGGTCACTCTACCACATCCTCCACAAAGTCTATACAAAATGAAAGGATGGTATAGAAGTGAACAGGAAAAAGTAGGAATTTTGCTCATGCAGAACAGGAAAGTATTAAGTCATATGTACGGTAGATTCAAAATAAAGATTATGTTTATTCTAGAAACTCCCCTGATTTCATGTTCTAGTAGTAGTTACTACATGGTTTCATAATGGTCATGTAGAGTTACGTCAGAATACAACCTGGTAAGTATATAATGTAGCAATGGCTACAGTACGGCTACCAAGTCCGGACCCTGTAGAAGTAAGGACTTTTTTCTTTCTATTCTATTTACGCTGCTGCTACTGCTGGTGAGCTAGACATGTGGATGTTGTTGTTGTTATTATTATTCCCATCTTCTTGCTTCTTCTTCTTCTTCTTCTGTCCAAAATCTAGAATTAATTTAATGCTAAGCATGTCTGAAGGAGAGAGAGTAGAGATAGAAAAAAAATCAATTCGGACCCTTTTTGCAATATCCTTTGCATTTCTCCTGTCGTCCCCTTGTAATTCTAGCATTTCGTCGGACCGTCAAAGCCAACCCCTCCATTTTTCAAGAGCCGGGCGGGTGCTCTATTCACTCATTCACTCACTCAAGCAATTCCGACAAGGCAAGTTTCCTATTTTTATGCTCCCTAACCTACGGCTCCTCCAATACTCCTCGTTATAACTGTAAACCTATTTGTGCATAAAAAATGAGGGAAATCCAGTCAAATCAACGCCCTCCGAATATCCTTTGCGTATCCCTTCCAGCATTCACATCATCATATTCTTTACTGTTACAAATTGCTAAATTTTTTATTCTTGTTTCTCACTTCTTGATGATGAAACTTGTCACCCCTGTCGTTAAGATTTCTCACAGTAGCAGCATCAGCATCTGCAAAACTAACAAAGGCTTGACCAGTATGCGTGAAGATAGTGCCGCCTTAACAAAGCAATTCGCTCTTCCTCTGTAATGCTTCGCGTGAAAAAAATTAAAAAAAGGGATGCGTGTGTATGTATGTGATTGCAATGCTCAAAGATCCGCAATCTGTACCTTGACGTCACCCCATAAACATGGACGTGTACTGTATAATCCATAGAAAAAGGGGAGAGAGAAAAAAAGCAAGAGCTGTGTGTGTGGAGAATGGTGAGGAGCAACAGCAGGAGCGGAGAGTAGCAGTAGTAGTAATATAGTTAGCCCATGAATTTCATGATAAAGATTTGCCAGTACTGTAGTGAGAATACAAGGCGAGGAGCGAAAGGAAGTTACTTGGTTAGGCGAAGAAGAAGAAGAAGATGGAAAAGGAGTGAACAAGAAGGAAAAGAAGAAGAAGCTGTGCAATATTATGGAGTGATGCGTCAGACCATCATGTTTCAAATTTTAACAAGATTTTTCTTTAGGAAAAAGGCAGAGTAGGAAGAAGGACCAGTTGGCTTCGTTAGAGCTTACTAGTATGCCATCATAAAGCTCGTAAAAAACGAGAAATGGCATTTCCAAGAACACTCTCATTCTCTTGCTGGTTTTACCACCTTAATATCACCGCTCTTCTCTCCTCTCTCGACGTCCTCAATTCGTCTTCTTCTTCTTCTTCTTTTCTTTTTTAAAATCATAAACGCATGCACAAATACACATATACAGAAAGAGCTTGGACCGACGTAATATAAATATACATAAATCTAGAGTACACTCAAGAAAAAGATACTGCATCCCGCTTCCCATTATATTGCATTTTCCAACGAATGGCTCACAGCAAGAGCAGTAGCAGCAGCAAAGAACGCTTGCCGAAAAGTGAAATTCAAGCATATGTGTTTTCTTTGAGCTATATCAAAACCTCTTCCAAAATGACACCTACTACAAGAGGAAAAGTCTTTCCGTGCATAAATACCATACGTGCGTACATGGCGGGGTACACAACAGGGAGAGCAGGAGAGTTTACGGGAAAGTCCGTATCTATTGTGTTAGTTTCTCCTATATATACTAAGATGCTATTTTCCCCCCTCCTCCACCATCATCGTCCTCACCGTCGTCATCATCATCATCATCACCGTTGTCGTCGCCGTCTTCACGGCACGGTAACACCATCCACCTTGATAGTCATTAATCCATTCTTAACGCCTTCGGGATCCCATTGTGTTAACAGAGAGCTAGCTCCGGCTCCCTACGTACATAGTAGTAGAAAGCAGTGAAGAAACAGGTGATTAAACTCTGTCAAGGCTTTCATTTAACTGGCAATGGAAATCACTTGAGTAATCGTTCTTTCCGTCGTTTCAACGCTTCTGTGTATGCCTGTGCGTGTATCTTTATGTGCTTGTTTAAGAATCCACGTTCCTGTTGTACACCCTTTAGTACATGTAGCTGCTATATGTATGACTTGAGAAACTTTACGTTACTTTTACCATAATGATCATGAACAGGCCATAGCTAGCTGCTATGTAATAAGCTCCTTTCAAGGGGAATTCAATCTCGCTTAATCGCTTCTTCGTCTTCTTCTTCTTCTTCCTCCACAGGTTCATCAAGCTTACACATGTCCCTGTTCCATAAATACGGACTCAAACACTCCCATCACGTCTCCTCATATCAATCAACATGGTTTACTTGATGGCTAATTTGCATAGAATCCCACTCTTTCAGATTACAACCAGCTGTTCCTCTACTCATATATTCGTAATTTTATGAGCTATTTGGTAGTTTTAACGATAAAAAAACTTGGATAAATTAGCTCCCTTCCTTATCTACTGTATCTTCCAACACATTATGAGCACGGATGGATAAACATTTAAGGTTAATGGGTGCAAAGTATTAATCCTGATGAGATTTTCTAATTGCTTCTCATAAGAATAAGAATTTTAATACCGACGATGGAGCAATAGATGGAACAGATAAAAATGGCAAAGAAACAAGCTGGAATAAGGGTTTTCCATGTTCGTAGCGAAAGACGTACATGCATGACAGGTGGGGAAGAAATATATTTCAAGTGGTGCTGTTATTAGTTGTGAATGCAAGACAATTATGGGGACGCTGACGACAGTGGAATTTCAACGTTTGTCTACTGCTGTGTGTGTGCCTATTGATTAAATTCAGAATGGAAATAATGCTGAGCTGGCGGCATATGCCGGTGTGTTTCGTATGTCTAAAAGAGAGAAGGACAAAGAGGAAAAAAAGAAAGATAGTTTGTTTACGCAACTTTGTGTGGATCCAAGTGGATGGCAGTAGCTAGTGGAAATAGTAGAAGTAGTGATCCTAATTCTAAACAAAAGCACGTATATATGTAGAAACAGAGAGAGAGAAAGAAGGAATCCCGTGCAAGATAGATGAGTTAGGAGTATTGGCAAGGGAAATTTCGGGTAAGAACTGATTGGGTATTTCTTAAAAGTTGAGCGAGGGCGAGGAATAGAAGAAATCGTTTTTGCAAATAGATCGTTTGTGTAAATCTTTGTCCGTTGGAAATAAGGAATTCGATGCAAAGCAAGGAGACACAGGAGCTATAGTAGAGGAGCACATGAGAGAGGGAGAGAGAGAGACAGGCAGACAGAAAAGAGCAGCTGAAGAGCGACTCCTACAAATGCTCTCAGTCTTAACTTACAGCACATCTGAACATTGGAGTGGAAAAAAAAAGAAAAAAAAACTTTTTCCCATTTCGATCTAAATCTTGTGCCATGGGGCGTTGCCATTAGAGTTATTCGGACACTTTCTCCTCTTCGTCTCCTTCTTCTTCTTCGTCGTCCTTAAAAAGCCCACCTTCACTTCCTTACTTTCTTCTCTTCTCTTTTTCTCTGATCTGCATTGCAATCTTTATATTGTACTGCTGCTCCACCATGCGTATTATTATGTCTATATATCAGAATAACAACCGGTTTTTTTCTGTCTCTTTCTTCTTCTTCTTCCTCCTCCTCTTGTTTCTAGTTTTAAAACCTTGAAAATAGCGTACATCCTTTTTTCCTCCTTCTTCTTCATCCTCAGCCAACAGCACCAAGAAGAAAAAGTAGTACTAGAAGTGTACAAGTAATAGGAGGCAGAATACACACACTTGAGTAAACTGTCTTAAGCTAGAAATTGTGCACATATTCACATGTGTGAGTCTTTACATACAGTACATAGATATGCATGCGTGGCATTATCATCCCTTGTTTGGACCAAGGGCTAGAAGAAGAAGAAGAAGAAGAAAGTATTATTATGGTTTTGTTACTAGCAGCAGCCAGCCCTCCTTATGGTATAAAACTCCTCTCGAGTTCCAACATTCATCTGATCTGTTGGGAAAAATGAGCGTTTGGATAACTTCAAAGCGAGCTGAATCCCTTGCAATAAATTACATTTCCCTATGCATCTCTCCCATCCACGTCCACACACATACACACATACGCAGACAGACACAAAGTTCTATTGATTTTGCTCAGAGCGAAATGAAATTATTGCACTACCCTTACCGTTCACTATTCTTCTATCATTGTGTGCATACGCAAGTAGTAGCACTGTTTGTACAATAGCCATTGTCATCAATGCTTCTTTTCGCCTTGTCTTATATACAGACACATACAAACACGTACGTGCTATGCTACTACTCTCAGTTTCACTACTAAAAAAGTACAGGCTACTAAAAATTGGAGGAGGCCCCCAAATTCTAAGTTCAATACTACTACTACTCATGAGTGTAGAATTGGTCTTCCTAATGCCGTTGCTGGTGCTGCTGCTGGACCACCGCAACTTGGTTAGCTTGGTTGGCCTTTGTGAAATATATAAGCAAGAGAGCAAGCAGCTTCCCTTCTAGCATTCCAATTTTGTTTCCTCTCAATTCTTTCCCCATGTCCGCTTCTTCTTTCTCCTCCTGTAGATGAGTTTAGCCGTCAGTAGGTAGGTAGGTATAAATGAGTGTATATGTGTATACGTTCAGAGGAGAAAGTGAGAGAGAAGACTTCCTTTAAAAGTCCACATCGTTTAGAGTAATGATGTGAGGTGATTTTTCTCAACAATACGCCCCTTCTTATTCCATCATTTCCTATCGTTCTGACTCTCTCTCTAGTTCTAGTTACTCTGCTTAAGCATAGCCTTAAGTGTATTTTCAAGAGAAAAATTCACATTAACTTGAACCACCGCCACTACTGCCGCTGCCACTTCTTCTTCCAATCCTGAGGGGAGGACTCCCTCGTCGTATATATTTTAAATCGGTTTCATTGCTTCATAGCCACGGACGTAATATTGAATTTGCATCACGATAGCCCACATCCGTTTGTACAATAGAAAACAAGGGGCCCTTGTTTCCTTGATGTTACTTCGGCATGAGTTTTTTTTACTTTATATGCGTAGCGTTTATATGTATGGCAAAGAGAACGTGGCAATCAGCTAGAGGTTCTGTGTGTCCTTGTTTGTGCATGTATATATGTATGTATGTGTTGCTCAAAGCGTTCTAGATTGTTAGCGTAATGATTGTTTTGCCGGTGAAGTTGGGAAAAAAAGGAAGGCAGAGAGAGAGAGAGAGAGAGTGAGTGAATTTCGTTTGTACAAGAAGAGACGGTCGCATGTGTGATATATAGAGAGACAGCAGCGGGAGAAAGAAAGAAAAAGAAAGAAAGAGGATATCTAATGAAGGAGAAACCGCTCGTTGTTGCTAGGAGTAAATAGGGCTGAGTGGGTACAGCCGGGACAAAAGGATACGACAAGGAAAAGGAAATTAAGCGCATTCCTCAACGAAATTGTCACTTGCCAGAAGAAAAAGTAATATTTAGGGGACGACCGCCACTCTTTTTTTATAACTGGCCTATCACCAGAAAATTTTTACTCACATACAGTCACGAACATTATAACGTAGAGGAGAAAGAAAAAAGAAAGGGAGGAAATTGTCCCGTGAAGTCAATAATACCATAAGATAATCCTCAGACGTTTGAAATGTATTTCTTTTTAACAAAACTTACCATTTTGTCCTAGCTATAAAGGGCGACTAAGGAGCTATGGCTGCTGGTATCTTTACACTACTAGTGAATCTCATTTGCATGGTATTTGATACAAGTGAGCGCAGTAGTGGATCTCAGCTTTCAGGCCGTGACAAAACTTCCTTTGAGTCAAGTAACAGGGTCGGTTCTATTTGCTCATAAGGATGCCCCTTATTCTTTTCCTTCTTGTTCTTCTTCTCCTTAACACCATTCTGTAGAAGCCTCATGTCACGTTTTCCCGATGATACTTTCGAATTTGCAGGAGATCAGATGTATGTCATTTAGGCGAATTGGCAGTCATGCCCAAGGTTATTCAAAGTTGCGCATCATTTTCAGAGCCTTGATGGAAATTACAGACGCCATATATTTCGAGTCTTTTAGCAGCTCGATTCTCTTGATTTACTAGGACAAATTTCAGAGCTGAGGGCTGGAAGAAGATTGTCATTATCATAGGCTCGGAAAGAGCATCTGATCATGTTAAAAGTTAGGTAACGCGTTAGTTTTAACCATTTAATCAAAGGCGGTCATCATTGGTGCTGAAGAAACATCCCTACTTTGTTCTAATTTCCTCACTAATGGCAATTTATGTGATGTTTTGCCATAAACAAATTAGAATCGTGCTCTACGTTAATGGGATTTCAGGTATGGGATATTAATTGAATTAATTCTTATTTGTAGGATTCATATCGGAATTAATATGGAATAAGTCATCATTAATCACAGTAATTACACCCGAGTTTATGGGAATGTAAGTGATAAAATATGGGCATACATTCATTACGGAAAAGAATAATTCAGTAAATTAAATCTTAATACTACAGCTCTCGCCACTTCTATTGTCTCGCCTTTTCCCAGACAACTTTTCCCACGAAGCCATACGCACTTTATTCATTCGTCAGTCCAAAGTCCTGAAAAAAATCTGTACAAACCGAGCGATATGATTGTTGTGTTTTTCCATTAGACTTTACAACAAATTAGACTAAAATTCCCATTAAATCCTACCTGCTAATTGCACCACCAACAACAACCTCAACCACACAAAAAGCTTAGCTATGGCTAATTGGAACCTACCTGCGGTAGCAAGGAACTATAGTCTCTGCTAATTTCATTAGTTACAATGATTCTCACAAGAAAAAAATGTCCATGACGCTGCCAATAGACTACAAGAAGGTACGGATAGGATCGTCCAATTATTATTTATGCACAGGAAAGAAACACGTTCCCACCGGCTCTAAAAGAGAAGAGGAGCAGTAAGTTTACTTCCCGTTTTTTTAACAACGATTTGGCTTATTTGGCGAAGGAACTACTAGAAGCCCAGCATGGAGGCTCCCCTATTTACTATTCCCATAAGCTTTGGAACGTTTCCATCTAATCGCATCTAATAAACTGGTAAATAGGCGGTTCATGCGGAGCTCCATTTTTGGGAAAGCTTGAACGTAGAATGTTGGCATTAAAATATTTATAATTGAACTAAATACCCGTCAATGGCAAGGTAATAAAGCCTGGGTGTGCATGTATGTATAGCTTTTGTAGTAATATTTTGCGTATTATGAACCTGCATTTTTCTTCCAGTTGCCATCAGCACCACCATCACCATCATCATGGATTTCTACATGAGCACTCAGCAGTGGCACAAAATTTCTTCTCTCAGGCAAGCTTTACTCCATTGTGTGTATCTTCATGTATGTAGCCAAGGATTTGGAGAGCGTTTGTTGAGCTTATAGATTTTTGAGGGAGATCATTAAAAGAGAGAGAGAGAGAAAAAGAAAAAAAAGCAGGGAAGAAACTCGGCCATGTAATGTTTTCCGTGCTAGACTTCCTCCCATCTATATACACATGCACAAGCTTCAATTATTCTGCCTAATTTGGCAGCAAACTTACTTGCAAATTTATACATAAAAGCTCCGATAAATCTTAATGGGACCTTGTTAAAATTACTACTACATATTTATACAGTTCCATGTATATATAATAAAAGCTAACTTTATGGCTTTTCTTACCTTTCCAACACCCACTATAGCTTTGTAATGAATGCATCATGATGGTCCATCCATGCTGTTCCCCAGGCTAGTTATGTTATAAGAAAGCTCAGAAACTGTGTATTTATCCGTGCGAGCGCGTGCACATGTGTGTAATGTGTGCGTGTAGACAGGCCGGGCCGAAGCGATAAATATCTGCTACGTGTTCTGATTAGAATTACACGTAATAAGCAGGAGTATCTATGTGTGTGCGTGTGTACCTGTGTGTGTTTGTGTGGGTACGTTCTCACCCAATGGAACTCCTCCGTTTATTTCGACACTAATCTTACATTATCCCTCTACACATGCTGATTAAGACGGCTTACGCAAACAACTTATAAAGAGTTGAAAATGAAGCATATTATAAATCATTTCAGCAAGGCTCGGCGCTTCCGCTTCTTCCACAGCTAAGTGTATACATCAAGATATTTATTATAATTCAGGGGTTTCTTCCTTAACGCCTGCGCTGTCACTTTGCCAAAGAGCATGAAGAAGAAGAAAGGGTTTAATAGAAAAATGGATTTAGTGTGGGCATAGACTATAAGAATTTGGCATGGAATCTAATTATTTTTTCTGGGCTTTTAACCGCAAAAAGTTGGTAAAATTACTATTTGTTTTAATCTCGTGAGGCAAGTAGCAGCAGCGGCAGGGAGAGATATGCTTTTCTCCTGACATCTGATAGACACATGAAGGAAATCCTGCCAGACGGTAATCATAATTGTACACTGCTGCACAACATTGGGAATACCAGCCAGTCAGTCAGGGCGGCGTCCGTAATCATAATAATCATAATGTAGTTTTTACATCTCATTGCAGAAGTAATTAATTTTTTTTCTTGGACACTCAGCTGCGTTCTTAATGGGCAGCATGATTGGTATTAGTTGCACCTGATTCATCAAAAATGGCTATGAGCTTAATCTTGATGATCATTAGCGAGGAATATTAGTCCTTGAGAGGAGCTAATGAAGCTTCCACAGTACGCAGATCATACAAAAATTCTCACATAAATGATCTTACGTCAGCTGACCAACCATGGTTTTTTACCTTGGCCTTCTCACAAGAGTTGCTTGAACTTTTTCTCCAGCCGTTGCTCAGTATAATTATTATTAGCAAAGAATTAGATTTTCAATTATTTCGCTATAATTGCCATTTCGCCCAATTTAAAGGAAAATATAATGGACATTAATGATGGCTTGATGCGAACAAAAGGTACGTAGAGGTAATGTTAAGACTACCTTGATTCTAAGTAATCCCACTTTTATGCTTCATTGTGACGCCTAGTGCTATATTTAGGCTCAACAGGGTCACAGGGTACTTCGGAACAGGAGTCAGGAAAGAAAAATGAATTTCATACATGCGAAACCCTTTAAGTGACATGATCAAGTATACTACAACATTGTAACGCTGCTGCGCTACTGCAAATCGTAAATGGCGAGATTCACAGTAGTGCTTCGTTCCATTTATTAGCCTGGGCAAATAATTGTAGACCCTGGCAGAAAATTTTACATCTTTTTGGTACGGGTACGTCATAGAAAATGAACATGACTCAAACACTTAAAGAATTCGGTACAGGTCTTCATTCCCCAATGAATCAACTTTTGCATGCAGAAAAGGAAGGCTTGTTCTTCCAAGTATTGCTGCTGACATGCTGATCTCACTGGGAGGCTGCATGCCGCCAGGACTATGGACAAAATTGTACAAGATAATGAACAGTTCAGAGCGTTGCTAATTGCATGCAAGAGTGTTTATAAAGTTGCTGATGGATTCAAACCCCACCTAAGATGGCTATCTAAAATAGAGAGTACAAATATTTAGATTAGGACTGATGTCATCTTCTCCAAGAAGTATAGTGTTGTAGCCCTGTCTCCACTATAGCTGATCAACTGCGTGGGTAAAGGTAACAATCTGCTGGATCCAGTTTTTAAATAAGAATCATCTTCATCTCGAAAACACTACACGGTGTCAATACATGATTACATTCAGGTGTAGTTAATTGGTGCAGGGAGATAGATAATACTACATGCAAGAAAGAAAAGTTGGAGTCTCTAATAATCCGTCATTAATGACACAATGCCATTATAAAGGTCTGTCTAGCTCTTGCTCAGTATACACAGTTAATTTTCGGTCTTCTTCTTCTTCTTCTTCTTCTTCTTCGTCTCCCTCCAATGATGGAAACGATGGACTAAGTTTTTTCTACGCAATTCTCATTAGCGG
>JAQFYD010001643.1:0-11548 GCA_034694225.1 Bourletiella hortensis
ATAACGTAATCTCCGATATAACGTAACATATTTGCGGGGATTTTGAGGCTACGTTATATCGAAGTTTGAGTGTACAAAGTATTGATAACAGTACAGCAATATAATTGTTGTAGAAAGACTCACTCTTGTCACGTTCTTCAGATAAAAGTTGATTACTGTCATCCTTAAGATTATTAGGAATCTACTCTTCCTAAATATTTTATTATTATTACTACTGAATGACGAGTAGAGATAACTAGAGAGGTTTGCCCAAAGGGAAACACAATTTTCACCATTCATTTCTAGAGCCAAGAGAGGGTAACAAACGCCCAGCCTGAAAACAAAATATTCAGAATGTCTACAAAATGTTACAAACATTATTTCACTTGATGGCTTATCATCATTATTATTACCACTGAATGATGACACATTGAGGCATGTGTCATTCCACATGCTCCTTCCCTCGAGCATTGCGAATGGAGCGGTGTATAAGGGGTTGCATTTCGACCACCACATGATCGGGCCTATTGAATACAACCCTGCCAGGGTTGTTAGGTGGGCACTCGAGACTCTGATAGCCCCTTTGACGCGCCCGACAGTTGTTGTTGTACCTGGCGCACATCTGGGCTATTTCCTCACACCCGGTTTTAACCTTCTTCGTAAGGCTATGGCCCAAAGCTTTCAGCTTCACGTAAAGCTCCTGTGTACCCTCGCTGAATACAACTAGAAGGATCACCAAGAGGATCTGACAGGAGAAAACAGTCAGCAAAATCTGCCACAGATACCACGGCTCCGGACACTCGGCGCTACAACATACATATGTAGATTAGAACAAATATTACACGTAATGAGTTTATTTGTATAAAATTAACCACAAACTTACCTCTTTGGAATCGGAACCACAGGTTTGTCACTTTGGTTCCGAAAGTCACAAATGACTCCATCCCATCTGCAGTGCTTGTACCACCCACAGTTGACTTGCTCCGACAGAGATAAACAGTCCTCTAGATTTGAAAAATATATTTATTTTACATGACCAAATACAACAGTATAGCACTCACAATTTTTTGAAAAAAATATACTTACTCATCGTTGCTGCTCCAAAGAAAACTTCAACCCACAGGAGATCCGCCGTATTTGAATCAGATTTTCTCTGTCAGCGCGCGCCATTATAAGAGTGGGCGTTCGCAAGGATGTCGATACTCGACTCATAACAACTCAATGACATCAATACAAATCACATCCCTGAGGTCCCGGATCACCTTGTGAGGCTCATCACAAACTTAAAAAGCAATTGTAACATAACGCAAGTGTGCCGACACCTTTCCGGACCGATTAAACACATTCCTGGGGTCCCGGATCACCTAGCGGGGCTTCCGACACAGCTGAAGAGGCTATTGTAACATAACGCAAGTGTGCCGACACCAGAGCGAACCGACTTAACACATTCCCGAAGACACGGATCACCTTGCGGGGCTTCCGACACAGCCCTTAAGGCTATTGTAACATAACACAAGTGTGTCGACACCAGAGCGGACCGACTTAACACATTCCCGAAGACCCGGATCACCTAGCGGGGCTTCCGACACAACTCAAGAGGCTCTTGTAACATAACGCAAGTGTGCCGACACCTGACCGCACTGACTTGACACATTCCTGAGGTCCCACATCACCTTAGATGGCTTCCGACACAGCCCAAAAGGCTATTGTAATATAACGCAAGTTTGCCGACACCTGTTTGGCCCGACTTAACACATTTCCGAAGACCCGGATCACGAAGCGGGGCTTCCGACACAGCCCTAAAGACTATTGTAACATAAAGCAAGTGTGCCGAAACCTTTCCGGACCGACTTAACACATTCCTGAGGATCCGCATCACCTTAAAGGGCTTCCGACACAGCTCAAGAGGCTATTGGAACATAACGCAAGTGTGCCGACACCAGAGCGTACCGACTTAACACATTCCTGAAGACCTGGATCACCTATCGGGGCTTCCGACACAGCCCTAAAGGCTATTGTAACATAACGCAAGTGTGCCGACACCTGACCGCACCGACTTGACACATTCCTGAGGTCCCACATCACCTTAAAGGGCTTCCGACACAGCTCAAGAGGCTATTGTAACATAACGCAAGTCTGCCGACAGCTGACCGGACTGACTTAACACAATCCTGAGGTTATGGATCACATTGGAGTCCTTCAGACACAGTCAAAATGGCCATTGTAACATAACGCAAGTGTGTCGACACCTGTCTGGGCAGACTAAACACATTACCGAGGTCCCCAATCAGCTTGGAGTGCTTCCGACACAGCTCCAAAGCCTATTGTAACATAATGCAAGTGTGCCGGCACCTGACCGGACTGACTTCACACTTTCCCGAGGTCCCGGGTCACATTGGAGTCCTTCAGACACAGTCCAAATGGCCATTGTAACATAACGCAAATGAGTCGACACCTGTCTGGGCAGACTAAAAACATTACCGAGGTCCCGATCACATTGGAGGTCTTCAGACACTGTCAAAATGTCTATTTTAACATAACGCAAGTGTGCCGACACCTGACCGCACTGACTTAACACATTCCTGAGGTGCCGCATCCACCTTGGAGTGCTTCCGACACAACTCGAAAGGCTATTGTAACAACGCAAGTGTGCCGACAACAGTGCAGACTAACAAATCACATACGTGAGGACCCGGAACACCATGCAAGCAATCTGACACATGTAAAAGCTATCGTAACATCATTAAAGAGTGTCGAAACCAATGCGGGCCAACAAGTAACCTGATAAATGAGGTCCTGGAATACCATTCAAGCCAAGAAGAGGTCCCAAAATACCGTCTTATAACTGAGTAACTTAATAGATTATTCTAATTACCTCGTTTAACCGAGGTTAACTTAAGTACAACAGAGCAAAAGCTCTAAAATTTAAAACACCTTTTATACTTATTGCTTGTAAGCCTCTAGTTGTACGGCACAAGGCCTGTACTAATGTATTCGTAATGTAAGTGAAGGAGTCAACACAAGAAGATCTTGCTTTTGGAGAAAAACTTCTTGTACGCATCTTCCTTGGGCTCTCGTCCACCCTTCACCGTCGCATCGTCAACTCGCGAAGACACCTTTACAAATTCCTTGGTATATTCGAATAAGCTTTCTTCACTTAGCTTATCAGGACCGTTAAATGCAATTCGTACGAGATTTTCTAATGTCTTAGGCGCAAGGCTCTGGCGGTCCTGAGTCTTGATGTTTGTTACCATTGAAAAGGCTCTTTCGGCGTCTGCACTGGTGAAAGAGGTGACGAGGACCCGTTCTAGTAAACGCTTCACATCACTCGTGAAATAAGTAGGATTCATTATCATTTGATTGGGCCAATACTTCGAAGGGTCAACATTTTGAATTTGTTGACTCCGAGAATCTTGAACTATGGATGTCAGTGCAATGTTCCAGTCCGCTATGACTTTTTCAGTCCAAAAGGCCATAGAATGTACAGATTGTTCGCATGCCGTCTTCAGGTGTCTTCGGAGTCGCATTAGAAACTATGGTGGGCAAAACTTTATAACACGAGGCCAAATCGTCACAATTCAGTTCGTTTCCGTGGCAACTGGGGAGAAAATTTCTGGGATTGAACACTTCAAACGCCTCAAGCGTCTCAGGCTCAAAATAAATGATGAGTTGTTTTTGCAGGTTTGCGTAAAGCAAACTTCTAAATGTGCTCAACTTTATTGTATGCTGTCCATCCGTACGACGCAGTAGACCCTGAGGGCCGCCAACGGCTTCCTTCATAACTACAGGGCAGTTATCGTAATCAGTAAGCGTGCAGTTGACCGTTTCCTTGGAACATAAGTCAGCACACGAACACTTGCTTAAAAATGTCTGGAGATACGTCCCGGGTTCATTTTTCAGCATTTCGATGTCCATATAGCCATCACGTATGATCTCGACATTTCCAAGCATAATACCTCCTTTGGACTGGAACCGCTGGGACATTACGGAAAATATGGTGAGGAAGTCAACGAATTCAGCTACAACAACTGGAAACGTCTTGTCCAGAAGATGCTTGTACAGCTCGGCTGCCTTCGCCTTTCCAGTTTTGTCAAATTGAGCATATCTTGTTATGTGGTTCAAATCAGCTCTAAGGGCATCATAGTTCTTGTACATCGTCTCCATGCACCTATAAAGAAAACTCAATGTAAGAACGTAACAGTACTAGTATCGCATGTAAATCCTATGAACACTAAGTCGTTGCATAAATATACAGAAAATTAAAAAAAGAAAGTAAACCTAAAAATGAATACTTTCAAACGAAAACTCAAAATAAATAAATGGAAACAAAGGTTTAAATAAACAAACGGAAACGTATATTGACAGTAAACAAATAAAATTGAATGGTGAAAATAAAGATTTAAAGAAAAATATAAATAGAAGAAAGATATATGAAGAGAACAATCAAGTGGAGAGTGCTTACCTTTTATGTGATGCAGCCCATCTTATGTCAAAAAAGTAATTAATTCTGTATGCCGGAATCTCAAGTTCTTCGGCCAATTCGATAAATTCTTGGAAACGTTTTGACCCTCTGCTCATATAGAACCTGTAGACCAATAACCAACCTCAGATCAACAGAACACTCTAACAATGAACACTGGTACTAGCATACAAAGTTTGCAATATCTAACTTACGAGTAAAATTTATTATTGATTCCTGCAAAGGACTTGAAATAGCGTTTTCTGTCCTTTTCCTTGACAAGGGGAGAGTGTTCATCGGTGGGAAAGTCAATTGCGTGAATGATCGCACGTTGAAGCTTATGAGCTCCACATTTCACAAGCGCTAGGCTTCTTCCCGCATATTCGCCAAGATGTGTATTAAAAGAATTGGTAGACCCAGCCATATTGGAGGTGGAATCTGATACGGAGGCGATGATGTGCGTCTTGAAATATTCCTCAAACCCCGGTACGATACCATCGTCCTCCTGTACCCTTATTCGGACATCCTCCTTCATGTTAAAACCATTTTCGCCAGTCGTGATAACCAGCAATCCCCAGAGGTACACGATGGGTTTCGAATCTTCCAGTGTCTGGATCAGACACGCGAGGTAGGGCACATTACGGTTGGTAGTTCCATCACAGATGAGCGAGAAATATTTTTGCTCGCGTACAAGCTGTTCTAGAAGGCGCTTATGAAAGCACGATGAAAGTACCGAAGAAAGCGTGTGAAGGAAAGTAGGATTCCTGAACTTAAATCCGATATCAACCCCCAAGTATGCAATGCCGCCCATGAAAATCGGATTACTCCGAAAGGACACTCTAGCCTGAAATTGCATGTAGCCAATGCCAATTACGTTCATTGTAGGACGTAGAATTTCCTTCTCCCTTGTAGTCTGATCGGCTTCTATGAGAAGCTGTTCAAACCTTGTTGAGGCAGATTCTAGTCTGGTAAAGAAGTACCCCGCTTCCGCATGGATTGGATCTTTCAAGTGATCGTTCACCTTCTTCTGGTTCTGGTACTTGTTCTTGGAGAAATACCCGTCCGTCTGAATGTAGTGCTTGTGCTTTCGATCGGGCCTCCATCCAGATTGGAAGTACGTACGACACACACGGCAGAATATAAGACACCGGTCGGGTTCATGTTTTACTTGAAGCCACGGCTTGAACCTTGTGTTCAAAAAATCGGCTGGATTCGAAAAATGTTGCCCACATTTTGCAAATTCAGCTTCGTCGAATTCCGGTAGATACTTCTTAGGCGCTTCCGATAACGTTGGACTTAAAGCATTAAACGGTGCGTTCGGTTCAGAAGGTTCGTCAATATCCATGTACTCAATTGGGCGCTCACATTCGGGTCGGCGCATAACTCTAGCCACTGCCATCGAATAGTCGTGGTCATGTATGTCAGCATACCTGTAAGGCTCGACTCCCGGAAAATTGGCCTTGCAGAATGCGTCATTTTGATCAATAAATAGGCTAGATTGTCTAGAAGCCGCTATCTGATTGATTTCAAATTCAAGTACAAATCTGCGGCCTGTGCAGCCATTTTCAAGGCCTGTAATCATATGAAATTCAAAACCGATTGAGATCGTACCCTTAACATCAAATTCGAAATAAGGCAAAGAGATTCTTACCAGGAGAAGGGTGGCCTAACGTGAAACAGGAAGGTTTGAAAGTCACCTGAGAACTACAACAGTAGTTAAGAGAGTAGTCCCGAACAGATGAAGTAGGTACATCCCAGTCACGTAGAAGGTATTTAAATTCTTCATCAGTCGTCTGGGTGGCAAACAACCGACTGAAAAAGTCACACTGGTTTGTTGGCACACTTCGTCCTATCACCACTGCGTCCCATGCAATGTCACCAATGACCTTTTTGCGGTAATCGTCATTGGAGATAGAGAGAGACTGGTACACTCCATTTCGTTGTTCCAATGACAGCAGTTCCGAAGAGTCTTCATCTGTTCGTGCTACGATAATACAATAAGGTGAAGCGTCCAAATCTGGGAAGCCAGAAGCCTTGAATGTAATCTCAGTCTTTTCGTTATTAAACGTTATGTCGGTGTTAGGCACGCTACTCTCTCCAATAACAATGTAGGGGTCGTGGGATGTTTTCAGATGACGAGAAATGTCAATAGACATGACAATCTCAAGATTAGTGCCACGAATCATAATAAGTCGCCAGCCCCGAAACAGACTCTCACTCGGCTCAGGCGTATATTCTGTAATAGGATCCGCCAATAATTCAATATATCTTTTCGGTGGGGTTGTTTCACTGTCCATATTGATTTCTGACAATGTCAGCAGCACATATGGTCCATCATAATTTTCTTGTTCGCCGTCGGCCATAGGACTCTGCAATCAATCAAAAAATAAGTGAAGTATTGCTACAAAGGCAGATATTTTTGAACTCCGAATTTTTCAAGTATTATATTTCATGGTTGTCATTACTTCACCATGATGATGACGTTGGTGTCGAATGCGAGCACTCTCATTGCAACGGCAGCAAAGCAGCAGGAGAAATAATGTACTTCCAACAGTTTTCGGCATCTTGCAGGATTAATATCATAATCGGGTCTGAATTTAAACTGAAATGTAGTGGTTTCCCCGGTAGCAACAATGTTGGGACCCACGACTATCTGGGAATGCTTTAAGCTGCGTTGCTATTATCTATCTCCTTTTGAATGGTGTCACAATAAAAAACTTGCTGCAGTTATCACCATGGATACCCGTGAGAGGAACTACACCCGGTGCTTACACAATTCTGCACAAATTCGTAGGGTTATGTAGCCACTCTTTCTTAGGATGGTTACTCGAGCATTTCCTTCCTAACAACAACAGTCTCGTCGCAAGCTTCCTCAGATTCTCTTGCCGTGAAAATGTACGAATTGCTGGGTAAAGAAAAGCAATAAAAGGGATAAGAACGTCTTTCTCTGGGACAGCACCGGGATAATGTTGAGTTGCCAACTTAAGTCCGGTGGGAATTTTGTGACTAAAATCTTGTGGCTAGATTCTTGAATAGGACATCGCAGTATTGATCAGCGTTGTAGATGTCGTAATTCACTCCAAACAAAGTATGAAGTACAGAAAAGTATGAAGAAGTAGTCACGGGTCCCATAATTCAGCGTTTCTCCTAGTAAGAATCTAGGCAAAGATCAACAGTCAGTCTGTGACACGGTCAAACTTCTCGCAAACTTTTAAGAACTATCCCCAGAGTTTCTCACTGGGCTACAACGGTTACTTTTCCGTTGAATTTTACGTGCTACTATTTTCAGCTCTTTTGCATAATTATGTATTGACTGGAAAAATGTTGAAATGAGAAACACGGTCTTCCCTTGGACGTTTTCAGTTTAAAAGTACACACAATCTTCAACGGTGTCACATTCCCCGTGAAAAATTAGTCACCTTGAGTATTCACTGCGATGAAAATCGTAACAACAAATCGTGCAAATAAGCAGAACTCATGTAAAATACATTCGGGAGCAATTGAGTCTTGAGTTTTAAAAGATTTCGTCTTCAGACCTGCAAGTTTCAAGTAAAATTCAAGGTTAGAATAGAATTAATCTGAGGTCTGGCACCAGTTTTAGATACTGTAAACTAAACTTTCCATCTTCGCAAAAAAGAATGGAAAATGTGAGGGAAATGATATTGTATAAATCAGCAATTTAGGGACTTGGGAAGGTAGTTTAATTTAGTGGCAATGTGGGAATAAAGTACACGAAAGCTAACAACGACAAAATGTAATTTTACTGCAGATGAGTCTAAAAATTCTTCTTACCTTTGCTCACTCAGTAATTCCCCATTCTTCTCCAGGTTCAGGAGGGCTGGAGCTTTGTGTTGTCTCTCAGCTGTTGTTGGAATCTTGCATGTAGTCACGTATCACCGGACAGAAGGATATTTCGTGAAAATTGTAACCGCTTGCTTTGAAGGGGATCACCATGGCAATTGAACTTGCTACTGAGAAATGAGGAGCATGGCAAGTGGAAATAAAAATCGCTTATGATTTGGACTTCGACCTAAATCTAAGCTGCTAACGCCCTACGGAGATAAGTAATATTTTCAGCCTCGTGGCTAATGTTTCAAGGACAACTTTTGAGAGGCAAGAATTAGCTTTGTACAACGTACTAGTGTCTTGTATTACATACTCCTCTTTAGTTACAATACTACTGAAAGTGGGCGAGTCAATCACGTTTATAGTCGGTTGGTAGTGAATGTCATCCAGGTTTGGACTCTCCCTAAGCTTGGGCTTGGCCAAGCTCGTCATATCTATTTAAGCTCACGAATGCAGTCCCTAAAAGGGAAACAGCATTTAACATTTCATTTCAATAACAACATGCTCCCACTGGGCGAAGACGTGATTGCCGCATGACCGCCTTGTGCGAGCCTGAACGTCAAAGTCAGTTCAAGGGTAAAATTTGCTTGTCTCACCCTGATCGCCTGTGACATGTCTAGATACGGCGAAAATACACAGTCGAGAAGCCCTTACGACCGGCCGTTAAGTTCTTACTTCAGTAGGATCATAATTTTATATAACCTTACATCGTATTTATTGTGTCCGAAAAAACATTCTATGCTGTCGTTGTCATAACAAATGTCTGCATGTATTAGAGACCTCGATGCAGCTCTGCTTTCACTCCGGCATTAGGTCCGGGTGATTTCCTCGCAAGACGTCCAGAGAACGTGATTTCATGCACTGCCTCTGTTGGCCTCTGGACCAGCAGGAGTAGCAAGAAAGCTGATGATACTCGATTCCTTGTTGACTGTTGTTATGAAAACTGCCGGAAAGTAACTATTTCCTCAACATCACGTGAAGATACAAAATATCCCCACTGAATCTTTATGATTTTTATATTGCCCCTGCGCTTAAAGTAAATGTAGTTAAACTATCCGTTACGAACTCAAATAATTATTTTTCTGTCTTGTAATCATGTATCCAAAGATAAAAACATCACCGAATAGTCCTCCTGTAACCTAACATGTGACAGTATGGTCCAACTGATCAAAGTTATCTAATGTAGTTGGCACCTTATCCGTGAGTCGAATAATGTCACGCGGATCCGGTTGTATTCCAATCCAATGGGAGTTATACAGACACTTATTAAGGTTCGGTCCGACCACCGGCTTTCGTGTCGGATAAAAGTCGCCCTCAGCAAGAAGATGGAACGAAATCGTACATTTTGGTAAAATAATCAGCCTAACTGCTACCCTATAGAAGTTAAAGTAAGTTGAAGTTAACTCGGCTCAACATGCCTTTGTAAAAACGAGAAAATCATAACACTGTATGTATGACCAATGCTTTGTTAAGGGTAGAGAATGCTGCGTTCCTGATCATGGTCTTTACGGTAACTGCAACAGTGATTCTGATATCCGATTAATGGAGCAGAGGGCCGTTTCTTCTGTGATAATGAATCCTCCTGTCAGGCTCTCAAAAGCAAGTTTCCCCAGATTCCCCGCGGTGGCGGAAAATTCGAATATCATTCTGGCCCTCTTAAGTAAATTAGCCTCGCTTCACTGATTTGGTTAATACTTCGGTCACTTCGTGTCTAAATCACGTCCAATTTTCGAATTATACTGTACGACACTATTTTTCTGAGTACGTTTTAGAGAAAGGGAGCAAGCCATTGCGGAAAAACTATTACGGAACTTGATATTAGTAGGCTGCAATAATTTTATGGCATGTTCAGAGCGATGTATGCAAACTATATCGGTCATGTCATAACTTGACCGCTAGAGGTCAATGTAAGTACCTCACTACATGCACGGCTCTGGGGTGGGGAGTGCAAGTGAGTGAAGGAGCACGCCATTGGGGTTATGTTATACATACTAAGAAGAGGAGAATTTCCTTTCGTTTTTTCCTCCCCCTTGGGCAAGCAAGTATCAAGTGGGTACCCACAGATTCCTAAGAAGCTGTTATTATAATTATTTCGTGCAGCGAATACATGGAACCGTAAATGTAAACGTTCGAAAGGGTATGCTTATTTTTTTGATACACTGTAGATACATATTGTTCCAAATTAGAGCACTTTAAGCCAAAACGGAGGGACTTTTTTCAAACATATTTGAAACGTAAACCCTGCATTGCAAATTTCTCAAACTTCGCAGTTAGCATGTCATGGACGATGCATAGGAGCTGTGGAAATCTGTGCCACTAGTTCCACCCAGAAGCAGGTCACTTAGGTCAAAGTTTCGAGACACATGTTAGGTGATTCCAATCGCATCGCAGTCGCGCCTTATTTTTTCGAAAATGAAAATGACTGATTCTGAAAGGCAGCAGCAAGTTTACTTAGCAAGAAATCTGTCGAGATGGACGGAATTCCATCGTCAGAGTCAGGGTTGGCATTATAACAGTCATATTGCCTTTTTGACATGCCACCCGTCATAAAGTGGTATGAACCGCCATTAAGCGTCATAAAGTGGCATAAAGCGCCATGATGACCTGTAGCTACCGCAGGGGGAGGGGTAGTAGAGGCCACGCCACGCCATTTCTACTATCGGTGCAGATTATATCCAAATTGAGAGAATTTTATCATGATTTCCCCAAAATATTGAAAAAAGTTCGCTTCTAAGGCACCATCTAACTCAGGACTGCCTCAGCGACTCAAAATGGCAAAAAATTCTAAAAATTATATAAAATACCCCAAAATCGTAGGGAATAGTTTCGAAATGGGCTGCAAGTAACGCAACATGCATGGAAACTTATTTACAGCGTTTAATTTTGTTTAAAAGCTGTGTAATTAACAGTTTTAGCAAATTTAGTTATTTCAATTTGACACTTTGTGACATCAAGGGCTTTATTCCAGTCGGTATTTACCGTCATTTTGACACTTCATGACATGTCTCTTTATGACAACTGCCAACCCTGGTCAAAATAAACGCGTAAGCCTAATTTAATGTGAAGCTGTCGTCATGGATCACAACAAGAAGCCGAATTAGATATTTTACAGAAAAACTTTCTTTCCATTTTTGGCACCAGAAAAAATTCATCCACCTGCGCCTGTGGATTCATGTACTTTGGCCTGGGTGCGTGATGAATACATCCGTGGCAAACAGTCTCTCAAATGATGCATAATACGAGCTTGGCGATGTCCTTGCGAAA
>JAQFYD010001644.1:0-11542 GCA_034694225.1 Bourletiella hortensis
CTTACATATGGAGAAAGAGCACCCGCACCCGTCCTGCTGCACGTAACGTACCACGATGGGTATCCAAATGACCGGGTGGGCAGGCTCATCATTTTAAGTGATTACACATGTCGGTAGGTCAACAGTGAGGGTGGCCAAGCGGGACGAACTGACTACTTTGGACTATTTTCATGTCGTTACGCTTACTTATGGAGCAGTGGTAACCCTGCTGCTGGTCGAAACGGGATACGTAGTACATTGAAATGACGTTTGATTTTTAGGAGGCGAGCTTGCGAGGCCTCCTTATGTGATGGTGACTGGCGCCACGCTCCTCTCAGCGGCCTCCTGTGGTACTGAGATGGACGACTTGGGCAAATCAGATATGAATGAAGAATCAGAAATGACCGGGCGGTCCGTGCCGACATTTTAAGATATCATACAAGTTGATACGTCAACATTGACGGCAACCACGAAGGGTAAACTGGCTAATTTTTTAGTAGCCAAAGCGGGTCATGTGTAATATCAAAATGACCAGGGGTGCGCGTGAACGTTTTGGACCATTACTCGTGTCGATCGGTGAAAAATAACGGTGACCGAGAGGGAGTATTTGGCGGTTTAGGACCACATTTGCGTGTCGTTACGCCTAAGTACGAAGTACTGGGACAATTTGTACTAAAACTGGGGGATTTAGGAGCATAGAGCGCTAAAAAGTTGGGTGACCAAGAGGAGTACACCGGCTGATTTAGGCCATGTGCTTATGTTTTGAACGTTGGAGCTCATATCACTGGCCAAAGGGTCCACTGGGTTACTGCGTATTTCATGGTGGAAACCGGGTAGCATCTGATAGAGCGAGCCTCCACATTTTGTACCGCCGGAGGCGTGTGTACCCAAAATGGACGCCTCGGCGTAGATTTTTCTTCGTGATCATTCAAGCTTGCTCTGCGCATATTTGCAATTCGCAGCCGAACTGTTAGGCCTTGGCAGGTGGAACGGTCGGTTGAAGCTTGGAAACCTTCCTCCCCAATGCATTTGAAATAATATGATGTTAGAACACAGAGTTGATTGGAGGAACATAGTCCCCCTGCACTGATCCTGTTGTGGGGTTGAGCCGTGCTATGAAACAGCACCATGTCCAACACGGGGTTTTTCTGTACACCAAAGTCTAAAATCTTCCTGGAACTGGTAGCCCATGGTGACGAGGACCTAGTTTTCTTGCTGAACAAGTGAGTGCTCAGGCCATCAGTCCAGCAAATCATATCCCCCAAAATGGCTATGGTCTTCACCTCACCGCTTACGTTGTCAATAAGTGTATCATCCCTTCCGTCATAATCAGTTCGCCGCAGATCACACTTACGTGATGAATAAATATCGCAGCGAGCCCACACAAGCCTTGCGCCTGCTTTATCCACAGCAAAACCAGCTTGGAGTATACGATATGGGGCCACAATTATCTGCCACCCAGAGCCATCCACGTTTGCACGGGCTATGCGGTGCGTAGTTTTGAAGAAGATGAAGCTACGGAGAAGAACATGACACTTATTAGAGTCACAGAAATGAATAGTTCGGACTTCTATCCGATAGCTCTTCACCCATGGTTAGGATCAACGGCAAGGTCCCTTAGTTGGTCATCATCCTCAAGGAAAGAGCTTCTGTAGATTATCATGCAATTTGTTTCCCTCCGAGCGCACGCAACGACATCTTTTCCATTAGAATAGTAAACATGTTCCCCAATCCAGTCATAGTCCACTGCTTGGATTGAGGTGTTTGCTGTGTTCACATACAGGACCTTTATCTCGCCATGCAGGAAGAGCATATTCAGTAGCAAAATAAAACACACCTCCGTGTTTGTTCACTATCTCCATGTTATTCCCGTCCAAGTCCGGTTCATAAATCACTGGTCCGCTTTCGCTGCCTGCACCCCAGTAGATTCTTTTCCTCTCAAAATCAAAGGCAAGTCCCGAGATTCCAGAACGCCTGAGTGCATTCTTGATCTGACAAGTCATAAAGCTATACATTTCAATTCCGCGGTCAGACCTTATCATCAGATCGGGCCAAAATCTGGGGCTTTGTACCTGTATTGTTTGCCCCCTGCTAGCATGCTGGACTGGGGACGTTTAAATAATGCATATAAATTATAAATGGTTAGCAGCTTACAACCCTTTTAAATTCAAATCTTGATTGCATTTTACACGTACGCTGCCAGCGGCCTTCAGGATAGGGGAACTGCGGAGGACAGACGCACTTGTAACCTTTGCCAGCTAAGACACAGCGGCGCAAGCAAAATACATTGGCACAGGAGTTTTCTCGAGAGGCTGCCTTTGCGCGAAGCTCCATGGCTGTGATGGCGCTCACCAAAGGCTTACGGATACCTTTCAGTGAGACCAACACCTTGGTATCGTTGCAGTTCTTTCTATCACAGGACTTGATTTATTTTTATCTATATATACCAAAATATATACATGCATTTATTATTGGTTGTAAACACATCTACAATTGTCTAATTCCGCTATGGACTAACGTCTCAAAGCGCGTAAATAAAACAAACAAACAAACAAACATATACCAAAATATTCGGTCAGATGTAATCGTACAGTTACTAGCTCCAGAAGCAGTGTGTCCTTTGAATTCACAGCGTTAAGTGGAAGCAAAGTATTATGTAGTAAGTACGGTATAACCAAGAAGGTAGGCATCCTGGCCTTCAAAGTTGCTCGTCCAAATCCCTTCATCACTGATCCAATAGAGCCTCATTTCTTTGTTATCCACCGTTATACTTCGAGCCCGTGTTCCACCTTGCCCAGTTAGTAGTGTAGCTCCAAAACCGTCCATGCTGCTTTTTTGTATGCCAGGGGTATGCTTCCAGTCTGTCCAGTACATCATTCTAGCCGACGCAAATGGAATCACGGGAGTAAAATAATTTCATGAGAATAAAAAGAAACTAATGTACACAAAGGGTTATCGCTACGACGCGCTCCACATCTCTACCCATCAACATAAGTTTACCCTGCGGATGCAATGCGATGTCCTGGAAACGACTCACAAGGGAGTTCAGTGCTCCAAATTGCTTATCATATTCTTTACTAACATAATCGCATACATGTATTTGATCCAGGAAGTACCCCACAATATACACGTTATTCGTGACCCAGTCCACAGCCATACTTAACAAAAGAAGAATAGTCTTGTTACTGTCAAAGCGTCCATAACCAATGCCTGGCCTATTAGGAGCACATATATTGACCCACTGGTGTTGGTTTACTGAACTTACGGTGGGCTGCTATCTCTGGGATCTGTTCAACTTGTCCTCCATCAAATCCTGCCCTGTGGATAAGTCCCGCTGACCAATAGATCTTCTGCTGTTCCAAATCGTAACCCAGCGAAAAAACGTCAAAGTAAGTTGGGTTCATTGGGATAGAAACTTTGGCGGCTGTGGTGTTTAACAAATTAAAGGCAGAATCACAATTGCTTAAGTATAGTACATGTCCTTGTAGCCAGCTTCCTCATGAAAGTATGCATAAATGAGACAGAATTCTGCAAGGGTTTTACTTTAATTAGAATCTGTAGCTTTCTTTCTTGGCAGATGAAATGTGAATTGCTTACCACCCTGTGACTGAACAACAACACTGATAATAATCCAAAGAATAGTGTTCATGTGACAAAGGATAAACGTTTTTGGATTCACTCGTCCCTCCATGACTACAAGTGACATGAATCCAGAAGTTGTATTAACAGCGTCGCCTACTATGACGACAAACACGAAAATGTGTCCTCGCTGGACTGATTGGAGTATGAGTAGTTGGTTTCCTTTCATATCGATCAAGCCGTGCGTCATTTACAAGGAACTCCTAACAATAAACAACTTACTTTCGTACCACAGGGTTTCCTCCCTTACCGTATCATTTTTACACGACTATTTTCTATGCGCTTTTGGGTTGAAGAAACCGATGCATTATCACAGGACTGAAAAGAAACGCCGCAGCTGGTCGTGGAGTCGTGCCATATTTTCTGCTTGAAAGCCACAAGTTGTGATCAGTTCGTTTGGAGCCCACAGATTCGGGAAGTAGGAAATATGCCTTTCTTTGACAGTACAACCTCTAAAACTTTCAGCTGCAATTCAATTTTTCCTGGTTGGTTGCTTGACGTAATAGACGTTACGTTTACCCCCACAGAATTTGTAACTGTGTTGGCTTTGATACTACCGCTTATTCTTAGTTTTCACAGCCTTTCTCTTTGAGCAAAAGCTACCATCATGTATTGACCTACAGGGTCTACTGCTCTGCATGCCTCAAGTCAGCTTATTACAAGGCTGGCATTTTTGCACGTGATAGTTTATCCAGGAGACATACTTGGAAAGTCGTGTGGACACTTGCAAGCTATTTTAGAGGTGTGGCCCATGAGGGATGCTCATGGGTTGAACCTGCCCAGCCCACGTCATGGGTATTGGGCTGGCCCATGATCGATCGTAACGGGACTGGGTTGGGCTTTTGGAGCGCATGGGCGGATAATCTTGGTCCATGGGCCCCCAAACAGAAACTCATGGGCCGCGGATGCCCAAAGGAGCCTACAGAAATTCTACTTTCAAGCCAATAGGTTCCAAACCATCCAAAATTAACGGCTTTTGAGGCCTATGTGCCCGCTTACGTTTGTTGAGGAAGCCAACATGTGTATCCGTTAGCGTATATACGTTCTTAAGCGTTAGAAAATTCAAAGTTTACCGAGGGTTGTGTGGTCTAGAAATTGGCTCATGGGCAGTTATGGGCGGGCCGCGAAAACAATGGGCTGCCCATGGTTGCCCGTATGACTTTCGCACTCACCATGGGCCGGCATGGGTGGGCATTGCGAAAAAATATTTTGCTGCGGCTGGGCCGCAAACTCAATCATGGGCCACATTTCTGAGCTATTCCCACACGGCTGCGACGACCAGGAGGTTATACCAACCTGCGCATAGGTTTTTGTCAAGCGGGTTCTTCGACATTAGAGGACTTCGTAAGATGCCAAAACAAGCCAGGAAATCATGTGGTACGATTTGTACATGAAAGGCCGTAAAGGCTGGCCGCATTTTTCATTGATGAGCATTTGATTACATCAGTTTTAGCTCTTACTACTACTACAACTGAATCACCTGTACAGGCCTTACGTTTATTTCCTCCAACAGCAAACCCAGGACAAAGCATGTTCTCGGTGACTGCAGAAGAGCTGTTGTTACCCAAAAAATAAAAGTGTATAGGATAGCTGACATCTGTCTGAAGCGTTTGTTTGTTGTTTTGTATTGTATTGTTCTAGAGGCATTTTTTGTTTCATGCATTGCTAAAAAAGCTGACGTGTTATTCGTGATCTTATACGTTCACAACAAAATTGAAGACATCATGGACCTTGCTTGCTTGTCAAAAGCTCTTGAACTGTAGTCTCTACATGTTGCAATAGGAAGCTGGGGCAGATTTCCACGGATGCCTCCATATTTTTACCATCGAATAGTCTTGTTAGGAAGCCGGATACGTCAGATTCGTCACCTATTTCCATGTCCCAATCTTGTTGATAAGGTTCAGAACAACTGCTCACTCTCACAATTTCCGATCTTGGCTCGTTCAACTCGTAACATACGATATGATCATGACTCCAGTCATTGTTCGAGGTTCGCCTTCCCTCGTCGCCCTTTTCAACAAAGGAAACTTGGCAGTCGTTTTGAATACAGAAAAGCAGAGCTTTGGGTAAAAATCTTGCTGTTGGGCTTGATTTCACACCACTAATGTATTTGTTTTCAGGGGTCGCCTTGGCCTTTAACCAGCTTCGGAGCAATTCTATTGGTCTTTGAGCATAGGGCGTCAGTTCACCCGTCACGCCATTGCCCTCATCATCAGGTATATG
Organism: Bourletiella hortensis; assembly: GCA_034694225.1. Lineage (NCBI taxonomy): Eukaryota > Metazoa > Arthropoda > Collembola > Symphypleona > Bourletiellidae > Bourletiella > Bourletiella hortensis. The sequence continues at coordinate 5,842 of JAQFYD010001644.1, forward strand.
CGCAGACTGCGACTGTTGGTATGTTGACCCTGATCCTGCGCTGTATGACGAAATGATAACCAGCCGTTGGTCCCGATCACTAAACTCATTCTCCGCCCTGGAGACAGCGGCAGAGGAGTCTGTTGGGAATTTGTTGGAATAGACGGCATCACAGATGGCACCACTGAACAGTCCAATAATGTGGTCTGTTATAAAGTTGGATACGTACGCGACGAGTTGGCTAGTAGGAAGAGCGCCGCCGTTGCCACAAGCATCGGTGAATTTTTCCACAATGGCCTTTGCATCCGAAATTTGTTTCTCTGAAACACTTTCGAGTCCCACGGCGTGGGATGACAATGTTTTTGTATACAGCGAAACTGGGACATGATCCGGAATTCTGAGACCGTCCACCACTTGCTCTTCCGTGAGGCCACAGAAGCCTATGAGGATTGAGCGGAGATGAAATCTGTCAAGGTAATCCTGCAGCTCATTCATGAATGCTTCCAACACATCCGCTGTCGTAGATTCCACGTCCACTTTCTTCACGAAAAATTCGACGGCGGCAAAAATCAAGGGCCCTATCGCTAGGCCGGAGCTGACTTTCAAATCAGGAAGAGCCCGCAATCCCTGCTTAGCCAAAGAGCCCAATAGGGACTCCTTCAACTTTCCAAGCTTCCAGTCCAGCGATCTTCCCGTGGATTCAGCCCAAGCGTGGAAAAAGTGCGGCAAGGACTCCTCCGTAAAGCTGTCGCCCAATTCAAGCATTTTTGCAGCACGGAAGTGAACCAGAAGGGGTGTGAACTTGGAATTAGGGTCCGCCGTCAATTTTTCCACTGCCTTCTGTACCAACAAGACCAAAGCCTTGCGCTGATCCTTGTACAAATGTTCCATTATGAGCCCAGCACCTAATGACACAAGCATCTTCAAACCCGTAAGGCCGTATTTTCCAGAATGGGACCAAAAGTTTGTGTTGGCAACTTCTGATACGATGAAGTCTATGTTTGTAGATCCAGCCAGGAAAGATTGGATCCCACCAATTCCCATACCCACAGCAAGGCCGACAGCCTTAGCAACGCCATAAGTCTTCCAGGAAAAGTCCCTGCAGAAATAGGCCGTGATCAGACTGCACAAATCGCTGACGGCTCCACCTGCAAGCAGTGGCAGCAAAAATGCGGGGCCAGCCCCCGTGGCAAAGAGTGCCGCAGCTGCTACCACTTGGGCTGATATAGTGACTGCCAGAATCCAAATACTCTTTACTCTCACGTTTCCAAGTTCATGAAAACTTGCGACCCATTTTATGCCCCGTCTCTTGAGCTGCTCCAGGATTTCCAGTGGCTTGAACTCTGTTGCGTACAGTTCGGAAAATTGAACCAAGGATCCCTGCGCAATTGGACCTTTTCTTTTCGGCAGGGCGTCAAATACTGAAAGCGTCTCTGTCCTGTCGAGCTCATGAAAGGTTATTGTGTCTGTATTAATTCCATATCTGTGCAAGATCTTCAACAGGTTGATAGCGCTCTGGGCTTGCAGCTGAATAAATATCTCTTGAGCTTGGATCAAGCTTGCGGTCAGGCCCTTCAGTTGGTCCAAGTTTGTCACAAGTGTAAGATTCTCCGAATCACCTCCCATCCTGATTACATCAGCCCCGACCACAAGTTTCTTGAAAATTTCGTGAACATCGTTGAGAAATTTCTGATCAGACCGGTTATGCAGAACTGTTTTCAACTTGAGCGCATTCTGACTCTCAAATGAAAGTGTGAGCAGTAGTGGTGGTACCCTTCTGTCCCTCAGGGTACTTATTACACGCTCCACCTCATGCTCCGGCGCCAAATCTTTTGTCCACTGCAGCCCATGGATGACAACAGTAAACATGCTGTCCTGCTCTGCATAGAAAGACAGGTCGGGCGCGCTGGCGTAAGCGTGGGTGGAGAGCGTTTCGGATTTTCCGCTATTCAAATCCCGTCTCGTGATGTATACCGGCCGGAGCGTATTCGTCACAAAATCCAACGTGCTGAGAAGGATGCCAGCGTAGCGCTGGAGTATTTCAAGGCGGTCGGCCAACTGCGCCTCATAGTTTGATTTCTTCCCCTCCTCGTCCTCTATGTACTGCAGCGCACTCATCTCTAGGGTAAGAACATTCAGCGCCCTTTGCAAATGCTCAGTGGCTACTTTCTTGTAGCCCTTTACGTGTGAGGGAAACTTGGTAAATCGCTTATCTCCAAGTAAGGCCAAGTACGCTAATCCTACGTAAGCGCCCACTGCATGCGCTGCATCCATCTGGACCGCGAGGTCAAAGTATTTCTCCGCCTCATTTGTGGTTTTGAACAGGGGAAGAAACTTATTTTCGCTGTACAAGTGAAATGCGTACCTCGTGGGATGGAAGCAAGACTGTGATAGCTTGAAAATGCTCTCAGGCTGGAGGGAGAGCCCAGATATCTCGCAGCTTACCTTGGTAAATTTCATCAAATTGTCCAACAGGAGCTGCTTGTGAGTTGGCGCGTCCCTTTCGACTGTGTCGCAGCCGTGTTTGTTGTTTTGGCCAGTAGTTAAGCTGAATCGGGCGATGGATGCAACATGGAGGGCCCAATGTTCCTGATAAGCGTCCAGCAGAGTCCAATCAAATTCGGTAAACTTGTAGCCCCATGCAGTACTTATGACTGCCCTGGCACGGCTCCTTCTCAGAATACTATCGGATAAGGACCGGAATTCTTGGACATAGGCCCGAAAAGCCAAGTCTTTGGCATCAACCAAGGGAAAGGTAACTTCTTTCAGGGAATTCAAATATTTCTTCTCCATTTCGTCATAATGCTCGTGCTTTGAAAATGTGGCCTCCTTGACAATGTACTGTGCTGAGCCGAAGTTTCCCTGTCGAGCAGTCCTGCCGAAGGCCTGAGCTTCCAGCCGACTGTTTGCGAGCAGGAATGTTAGGATCACATGGAGGCCTCCATAAGGTTCCACCTGCCCGGCCTTAATGTCCATCCCTCTCGCTCCCAAAAGTGTCGCAATTATCACATCGCCCGGCTGGGCTCGAAAGTTGTCCAACGACCCAAGATGACCCTTCTTGGCTTCGTCACTCCGCACGTACAAAATTACCCTCGGGTTCACTGCCCAGCGTCGGACGGTGGCCTCCCGCTGGACCTTGTCCCTCAGTCGGGTCGCGGCTGTTATGGAATTGCAAAGAACAAGCACTGCCCTCTTGTTCGTCACCTCCTCCCGCACAGCCCTCAGAACTAGGTCATTCCATTCCACCGTCGTCTTCGCAGTCCTTTGGGGATACAGGCGGAAGCAGTTGTAGTGAAGGTCAGGCATTTTTATTATTTGGACATTGCAAGCCTGGAAGAAAAAGTCCTTCGTACCCTGCAGAGTCCCGCTGAAACCCACCAACTCTCCTGTCGTGTACCTCCCAATGATGGCCCGATTTGAGAGGTATGCTGTTTGAAGAGCCTCGGGGCTGAATGCCAATGAATGCTTAATCTGTAGAAACTGACTCAAGCCATTGGACCAGCTGCTCATCTCCATCGTTGTTCTGTTGTTGGGATCGAGCGGGACGATCGTTCCGCCCTCTAGGATTACATAGTCTTTCCCTTCCTTCAGTGCCATGGCTCTGAGTGCGGAATCAACCCAGTTGGGGACTTGGCAGTAGACAAATTCTTTTAAATGATTCGGGATCAGGAAGGGTTTCTCTGAGACGAGGTTTTCGTTATTTTCGTGACAATGGTCACCGGCGGAGTAGGGTAGCAGGAGCTGCCGAATGGTGGCCAGCAGCTTTGCTTTCATCAATGCTCCCCGCTCGTATATTCCGCGCGACTCAAACTGCTCCGTCATCACGTCATGGGACAACAACGGCTGCTGCGCCAGTTCAAGTAAATCCTTCTCAGTAACCTTAAATTCTCCATAAGTGTACATTCTCTCCCCGGTTGCTTCGTCCAATGCAAACGTTCCCTTGTACGTGAAGAAGGATGCGTTGATTTGGACCAAATTCAGTGACTCATTCAATATCCTGGCCTCCGACCAAATGCGATGATATAGTGGCTGAAGCAATTCCATCCCGGCGATCGGACTGCTCAAAATTGTCAACTTTTCTGCATCATCAATATAAATCGAGTCCACTTCGTCCAGCACCGCGCACTCATATGGTCTTCCGCCGCGCATGTCCAGCCCTAGATACTCTGTGCGCAGGGTGTCAAATTCAAACTGTCTCGTGTCACCGTAGACCACTTCAGAGTCATATGGTCCACGCTTTTTCCCCTGTTCACCCACTCTAGGCGCAGTGGCAACATCCTCATCTTGAACATTATGAGAGCAACGGATGTGGAAAAGTTGATAGAATTCTGCCCATTCTTCCGCATCCCTGCGAGCCAGAAGTGCATTGTGAGTATGAACGTCAACACGGAGCCGTGAGAGTAATGCCTTGGCTGTGGCCACGATAGCGATTATTGCTGACTTCCCTGAGCCGGTGGATACTTGAAAGAATTTCCCATTCCGTTTCGGACTTTTACCCAAGCTGATGGCAAGGTAAGCTGTGAGGATTTGTACTGTACTCAACCTCCAGCCCTGCAGAAGCTGAACGGCCCTGTTTGCCACTGCAAGGTACTCCACCCGTTGAGACATGGAAATGGAGAAGGATGTGGGCTGGTTTTTGATGTCCTTTGCCCATCTCAGTATGTGTTCCATTGACCATTCCGAAATTTCATTGGCCATGAACTGGCCTGGGTTCTCAACTTGTTGCAGTAGGGACAGCAGGGACCATTCATTAAAATCACTGCCCCAGAAGGCATGCCGCTTCTCATTAAGCGCTAGCAGCTCGTTCAGAATGACGTCCCTTCCTTTCACACCCTTCCTAAAGTTCTGGACCAGTAGCTCCCCCAGCACTTTGCTCTGAAACGTGTCCCCTTCATGCCAATCCGCGCTGTGAGCTCTAAGGAAACCTTCGTCAACTTTTTGAAAGTCGTAGTACCGAATGATGCGCAAGAGCTGGGCCAAGGTTTTTTCAAAGTGTCCCCTAGACCGGCCCTGCAAGCAGGTGAAATGTTTCCAGCCCAAAACGCCGCGCTGGAGCATCTCTCGAAGCTGCTCCTTCGTGTCTTGTGCAACACCATCCGAACCGTTGAAGCCGGTGCTTGTGAAATTGGGGAGGATGTACTTGAGCAGTAGCTCACGCTGTAGCTCCGCCATGTCCACGGGAGCAGGCGTCACAATTTTGTTGAAAAGCTCAAAATCCAAACCCTCCTTCATTTCCACAAAGGAATAAAGTTCTTCTTGACTTTGGATTGCACGCATCTGCATTATGTAGCCAATAATGATGTCGTTGTCACGAAATCCACCGTAAGGGAGGAGCTCGGATGCTGAAATGAAGCTTGCGTATTGAATCCGGCTGTCGCCTTCATCATCATCAGAAGGTAACAACTTGCTGTCCAGTAGACGGCCCCCGCAAAAGGTTTCACCGTCGTGTCCCATGCTTTCGTCGTTACATTCCAGCTCTGGCAGTCCGGGTGCGTTTTCTACGTAAAACTTTATCCGTTGTAGGTAGCTATAGTCGTCAGAGATCTTAGTTTGCTCATAGTGGCGTTCCAGGAAAGTATCCATTAATGGGGTCATCAAGTCGACCCTTTTGACCCGTTCGAGGGCTTCGTAAATGTCGGAAATGATTGCCTTGAACAATATTTTCACACCGAGATCTTTTATCTTGAACTTACTAATTGCCATGCAAATGAATTTGTCCACA
>JAQFYD010001645.1:0-11542 GCA_034694225.1 Bourletiella hortensis
ACGTTCAATGGCGATAATGATGACGGATAGTAAGGCCGTTCGATTTGCGATTTTGCTGTAAAAGAAGGATTTTCAAAGGTGTCAATGGAATAAAGATGCCGCTTGGACATTTCTCCACGCATCGGACGCTTCACTTGGACGTTGGTTCGCAATCCCAAATCATTGGCAGGATTTTCCCTCGCATTTTTCCTATAACATGAAAATTCTCTAAATAATTATTTATCGCCTTACTTACTGAGCGTATAAATGGATGCACCCAGCTTACATCGAGAGGTCCAGCGCCAATGAAGGATAAATAACCGCAAATCCAACGCGCGGCCTTTTCATTAAATTCTTTGATTTCTGCGAATTTGGCAAATTCAGCGATAGATCTAAAGGCACATTCGAGTCGTCACCATTCGCTGATACCACTGCCAGACGATAACTTTTTCGAGAGTTTGTTGGCTTAGGAGCTTCAGCGACGGTCTTTTTCTCTAAAACCGGGGCTTCAACAATGTCTTCATCACCTACCGGTCTTTTCCGTTTCGGAGTCCTTTGAGTCCTGGGAGACATATTTTTGGCAGCAGAACCATTAACTTGAGGCACTAAATTCTTCTTCTTCTCCTGAGGAACTAATTCAACTATCTCTTCCTGAGTTTCTCCAGCCAAAGCTTCCAAGGAGCCTTTTGACGAGGATGGCCTTCGAACATGTTCTGGCTGAATATCTTCATATGAAGCTGCCAAGTCAACAAATTTCTGAAAAAGTGGAGTACAGTCGTCTCTCTTCGAGGCATTTTCAAGACTCAGAGGCATTTCACATGCTGGACAGGTCGAGGTTCTCCGAGTTGTCAAGGCCTTGAAACATGGACCGCAGAAGATATGGCCACATTTTGAACCCACGGGGTTCTTGAATGGTGAAGCGCTGGAATAAGCCAAAAATAATTATAGTGCCACAGCTTAGAGCTATATCTTCCTCTGAAAGGGTTAATGAATTCTTTTTTGAAAAAATTATTACCATGCTGCACAAATGAACAGCTTTCTGATCCTCTCAAGCGCTTCGTTCATGTCGGTGGAACTATTAACGCAGTTTTCCGGTATCATCCCCGGGTCCCAGGACAAGTTTCGCGGCTGTAAACACTTTGACAGTCTCCGAAAATAAAATGCTCGTTGGATTACCTCTAATTGATTTAATTAATGGAAGTCTAATGAATCGAATGATGCGGCAATACAGGACACGAAAATGAAAGAATGACAACAACAAAAAATGCCGCACAAAGGTTTCCCTCTGAAACTTGAAACCAGCTGCCATAATGGCGAGGATAACTGTGGACCTGCATATGATGCATGCTTCAAGTCACAAATGTTATGAATTTTGGAAAATTTATTTCGATGCATCTCCCTGCAAGTATACAAGTTCTTCATAAAATAGCACTTGATCAGCTATAGACTTTATTTTGAAAACAATGCTTTTTAACCTATGCGAATGTCACAATAAAACCAACAACGATTATAAATATTTTGGTTCATAAATTACTACTAACTATTTACAGGCTTTCTTCTCTTGGTCTTGAATTTTCTGGATCATCCTAACGAGCTCATTAAATCGATCTTGAATCTGAAAAATTAAGGAGGCTCTAAATTATTAGAACTGTCAAGGAAATTCCAAAGATACGGAAGTGTACAACTACTGTTACCTACCTCTTCCAGAGTGCGTCCCACGAGAGATTTAGACCGAACGATTTTTTCGAACGTAGAGACTGAAGGACCTTCCTGCTGACAAGTCTGCAACAGTATTTTGTCTTCATCATACGTCCATACCTTTTTGTTCATCGTTTGTTCACTAGGAAATTTGGAAGGCTTGGTGTTGACTGCAGTGGAACTCAGGGGTGTCACTGGTTTTGAGGCTTCAGTAATAGCTGGTGGCGTAATTATTCTAGGTTTTGTCTCATTGGTACAGTTGCCAGGAGATTCTTCTTCGTCTACGATCTCTCCTTCTTCAAGATCTTCGGCCTCTTGAGGCGATGTCATCTTTGTTGAGACCACGGATGAAAAATCTGACGCAGCTTTTGGAGTCAAGACTTCTGGTTTAGCTGGAGCTAAGCTAGTTGGTTTCAGTAGTTCGCCAGAAAAGGAGGGACTTGGTTTAATTTCAGATTCACTTTCACATTCGCTCATATTTACGCGAGGACGTGCGAATCTTTTCTTTGGCAGTTTTTTCGGTGATTTGGTCTTTGGTGCTGCCTTTAGCGATTCAAAACAATGACCACAAGCAACGCCCGCTAGGATTTCCTCAGCTTTCTCCCTACTAGTATATTCGATGTTGACTTGTTTCATGAAACGGCCACTGTGCATGAATACCTTGCCATCTTGAAACTGGAATTTTTAAATAATTTTAATTAATTAATTAAAAAATTTAACGAATCCTACTGTGAACCCCTTATTGACAAGTCAAAAGCATGCCTTTAAGTATTGATTTTTACCTTAATGCAGCATTTGCGACAGTGCCGTACTTTCGTATGATAAGTCACGTTCTGAGCGTTCGAATGGCAGTCACAAGGGCAGGTACTTGTTGCAGGAACAGCAGTCTCCTCAGGTAGAACTACAGTTTCTATTGCCATTCCTTCTTCACACTGAGTCAAGTTGTCATCGTCGAAGTTAATTTCTTCGAAATCTTCGGATCGGATCCTGAATTAAATTAGAAAATTTATACATGATATTCCAGTGGAGGATACTCATAAGAATTATTCGAAATCTCTGAAATATCCAGGGACTTACGTCGACTGTGGGGGGAAAATGGAAGGGAACATGGCTTTGAGTGCATCCGTCATTATAGGGTTCCCCTGGAAGTACAGGTCCACAAGTTCTTGAACGTCTTCTTCTGTAACCTTCTCGACGTCCCGTAGAACGCGAAGCTTTTGCAATACCCGGGCTCTCAATTGCGGGCACTGTAAAGTTAGTTTCTAAAAATTTTACATCCAACAGAAAATTAAGCAAACACGTATACACCCGCACACAAAAGCCCAACCCCATTCACGCACATATAATAAGAAAGCTGGTTTTATGCACTGAATCTTACCTCAAGAAGATGCATAAATCTTATGTAAGCCTGGATGACATAATTGTCCTTTAGCAGATTATTCTTCTGCAGCAACTGCGGCTCGATCATAGTCGCCAGGTCTATGAGAAGATCAGGATGATCCTTGAGCATTTCTTCGACCTGCAAGTGAATAATATAAATGTACTACCTTCTTGATACTACTCGTCCGTTACTTTTACAGACGAAGCTATCTAGAGACTTACTTTTGTAAATATTTCATCTTCAGTCGTATTTTTCTCGCCAAAGTCACAGAATATTTGAACTAGGTTGTTATACATGACAGGATCCAGGGTGTGCTGGCACTTAGCCCAGAATTCCTCTGCGAAAGCTGTAAAAATATTAACACAGGCATGAACCCATTCGTGCAAACTGTTTAGTAAAATCACGAAGGCAACTCTGTAAGCCTTACCTTTCTCAATCTCTTCTATATTAACCTCCGAATCGGCTTCATCAAGCAATTTTTGAATCTGCTCTGTTTTATACTTCGAAATACGTTTCTTGGTTTGCGGGCTCCGTTTAAGTTTCTTTGGATTTCTAGTAGATGATTCCGATTTTTTCGAGACATTCACATTCTTAGGTAGGGCCTTTGCGACGGAACTGGAATCTGGACTTTCTTTATCCTCGTTTTCGTCTTCGGTATCCTCTTCCCTGTGATCTGCGTCTCCTTCTGGCTTTGTACATATTGGCCGATGACGGTTAGGAGGTTCATCTTCCCCATCGCCTCCCTCTCCAGCACCTTGTTTGGAATTTCTATCCCTTTTACTACCACGGTTTGGTCGAGCTGCGGAAGTAGTTGTCGATTTGCTACTGTTTTTCTCACCGCCTTGCGAAGTACTTTCAGTTCCTTGATCTCCTGAGTCTACTGGCTCATTAGTTTGCTCGCTAGACTCTTTTTCCAGGCCTGATGTCTCACTTCGAGCAGTATCAGGTACGACTTCAGCTTCAAGTGATGGCACAGACATGCCCACAATACCGCAGCGTGAGTTGAATGATGGTCCCACAGGTATAGGGACTGGCTCATCATCTTCACTACTGCCAGAAACTTTTATGTCCTTGTCGGGAGCATTGGATCCCGTTCCTGCACGTTTACTTCTCGACTTTTTTGAATTCAATTTACGCTCAATAGTAGCTCTAACTTCTTCTTCAGACTTGCGCTGATATACCCAAGTTCTTGCAGAATGATCCTCGCGACAACTCTTGCTGCTATTGAGGCTCTGGTCACTTTCTGTGCTTTTTTCTGCACAGACAGACTGATTCAAGTTATCGACGGATTTTCGGGCTCTTTTCCCCCTCTTAGATGTTTCATCGGTGGTTTTGTTGCGTATTCGTTTTGCAGGTAACTTTTGTACTTCAGAGCTTCTCTCAGTACTGCTGGTTGCCATCTGAAATATTTCGCGTTTGAGTGGCGAGTCAATAGTTTGCAGGTCAATCACAGAACTTTTTTCTCGCACATTTTCATCTTGAAATGAGTCGGGAAGTTTAAACGGCTCCCCAATGGGTGTAGCACTGATGAAATTAGAGGAAGCTGGCGTTAATTTGTTGTTACTGCTACTAGTGTCTTTATCCGCAGAATCACCCGCAGGTTTCCCCAAATACTTTTTGGGAATGACGACAAACGCTGCAGCATTACCACTCTGATCAAACAACGGTATACGCTCTGTTTCTTCAGATGCTTCCACCGAAGGCTGAATATCAGGTGTTATTAAACCAGTACCACTAAGTTTATTTTCATGCAGCGGAATCAAATATTTAGATCTGTTTCCAGCGGTAGTTTTTGGTTTGTTATCACCTTCTACAATTTCCATCTTGGACATCTTTTTACTTCTCGGTCGTCTGACAATCGTGGTTACTGCGGCCTCATCAAATATTTCCAGCCTGAGTTTCTGAAGCAGAGACGTCCATGTAGGAGGTAACTTGGGTTGGTCAACTGGAGGAATTGCTTCAACTTCCATTAATTCAGGCGACCAGGATTCCAGTGGAGAGGGAGGCTGAACACCTTCAAGCAAGTACGTTCGCAAAACTTTGAGACCATTGTTTTGTTCATTGGCGCTACTCATCTTGCGGGCATTTTTTATTCGATGGAAGATTTGTAATGCTGGACGTCCAGGGAGCAGAATATCAGCAATCACACTTGCCTTCTTTTTCGTTTTCAGTCCATCATAAGATTTATCTTTCATTTCACGGTAACCTATTGCTATTAAAGCATCCTCACTCGGACTGAAAGTAATTTTGTGCTCAGAATGAAGATGTGGGTACACAGGGAGGAGTTGGGCATACATAAAAGCTGGGCTGTCAGCAATTTTCTTGACCACTTCTCTTGAGAATAGCAAACCATTCCCGCCATATATTTGCCGTTGCTGGCTACGGTATCGCTCTTCTAAGATTTTCTTCCTGTAACAAGTCAATCAAAGCAATATTATTTATTGGAACCAAATGCATACTGAAAAACAATCGTTAACAAGCATTAGCCCGATTGCTAGAAAGCTACAGGAAATCGAGATGTAAGTACATCTCGAGTATCACCAATTGGTGATACTGCAAAGCAGAGTTGACGAAATGGCAATTATTTATCAATGAACACGAAACTTACTTGATCGGTGATTTCGATACAACTGGTGCTGGCCATGAATTGACTAGATTTGCCGCATGATGAACGTTCTTTACCCTAAAAGTAGTCTGTGGCCCATAACTACTCGCAAAAGAATGCAACTCGATCTGAAATCAAAAAATGAGCACATCATCAATACCCGAAACACATGTAGTTTTACAACAGTTTTACAAAGAAACTCACAATCATTTTCTTGCTCTCCCGAGCCAACGTTCTGTCTTCATCTTTCGTACTAATAACCGTCAAGGCATAAGTTTGAGCAAGTAGTTGGACATGTTGCTGGAGTTGATACTGAATCTGACTTCTTACAGTTTCCGTAATCACCGGCTCCTCTTTTTCTTCAACTACTACTTGCGGAATGACCTCCACTCTCTCTCCCTCATTGTTGTTGATATTCTGACTTGATTTCTCAAGCTGCTGCTGTTGCTGTTCTTCTTGTAACGAGACATTATTATTAGTTTTACTTGACTCACTGCCCTGTTTCGGCACAGTATGAAAAACAGATTCGTCGCTTCCAAGTTCAGCCAAAAGTTCGATCAATTCCTTCTTGGAAATTTTGACAGCAGGATCCCTCCGAAGTTCTTCTTTATCATGTTCCTCTTCATCCTCTTTAATATTGTACTCTGGATCCGCTTCATCGTCATCATTAGCCTCTCCATTATTCTTACTCTGACCAGGAAAGAGAAAATCTTGAAGGAAGTCCAAGTAGGCATCATTGTCCTCATCATTCCATTCCGCGTCTGACCCAGAATCTGTCCCACTTTCGGATGAGTCTCGATTCAATTTTTTCCGTTTCCTCTTCCTCTCCACCGATGATCCGGCCATTGTCTTTACGCACCGCAGTTTGAGGCTTGTATTTTCACAAAATTAAAAAAAATGACAACTTTGACGTCCTTCACTGCGATCCTCTCACCTGAGAAATTGATCTTTTATTTTCTTTTATTTCTGCGAGGCCTTGAACAACTCCCGCTCGAAATCTGGACGGGAAATCAAAGCGTCTACAGGTGGCGCTAAGGTCGGCGTTGGGCATCCGAAGGCACTTTGTTTCAGGGATCGGTGCCTCATCAATGTTTTACTTATATAAAGTTAATAAAATTGTCCAAAATTATGAAACTTAAGGGTAAATGGTGACACTACAATGTAGGTATAATATACATTTAATTATAAATGCGTTGCATTTTTTGCATCATCATCAAACAGAAGCATATTTTCCGCACGAAGCTAACCTCGCCCGGGATTCATGCAGACACGAAAGAATTTCTTACTTGATTTCAGACCAAACCCGGCAGAGAGCTATGATTTGCTATAAGCCTTGATGAGCAGATTCTTTTTTCGCCAGTCTCAACTCAAGAAAACAATAGCCATTTTTCCATTTAACAGTTGTTGTTCCCGTTACGTTCTATGTGATTGGACACTAAACTAGGTCAATAACTTCTACTGCTCTGTGATGATCGTTCTATACTTTTCTTTATAGACTGACGAGTGAGTGAAACAGGAAGTGGATTCATTTTCTGAGTACTACTACTACTGTCGTAAGATACAACTCAAGTATCCCATCAATTTCGGTGACATTGTTGTTGTTACAAAGCTTGAGCGAATTTTCATTTTCTGCTAGGAACGGCGTTCATCCACCCAGTCATCAATCATGGCCCAAGCGGCTTTCACCAACTTGCTTATATTGGTTCTGTAGGATCAGTGGGTCAACTATAGCATAACGTTTACGATCTCAAGAAAAGCAATAGTATTAAAGAAGTGAGAATTCTTTGCGAAAGAGGATTTTCTCTGATGGCTATGTACATACAGGCGCAGTCGATCAAGTGAGTCTTAAGATGCAGTTGAGGACGTGACGGGGTACATGATTGAATTTTCGTAGTATACATGTATGCTGTAAATACGAATGCATTTGCAAGTAGGTTAGGTCCTGACCGGCCGCCGAACGAACAAGTATATATGAGAAGTCTTACCGCACCACAGTCCTGGATTTTATAGTGCCTCGTAAAATTGGCTTAGTTTCTAAGGAAATCTTTGCAATTTTTTTAAGAGTCTGAAATGGAAATAATACTTTTTTGATTGGGTGATTCAATGAAGTGAACTGCTACTTGGCTTACAGTAAGCCAAAGTTTGGCTTTAAAGAATGAAAAAAATTCCAGGAAGACGAAAGACGAGTTGAAATCAGGTGAACCTGATTCAGGTCATACAAATTGTAAACCGTCATTTCATGTTGTCGACCAACAACTTAAAACTGAATTGCTGGATCACTATTCGTCGAACCCTCTTCCCTTAACCACCATGTTCAACTTTGGTGACCCCCCAGCAAACCTTCGTAACGTACGATCCCGTATCTCATTCAGTGACACAGGTTTAAATCGAAATCAAAGAGGCAGAGTCCCGACACTTTTCGATGATGAAACTAGTCCAACGACAGCCGCAAATGCAGAGCCAGTTACATTACCTCCGATCCTCAAAGGCTCTAAATCAACCCCTCAAGTTCAAGCAACCAGGTCCTACTCTTCACATGGTCAGCAGCAGTTGTCAACACAGAAACTCTTACCACATCATCACATTCCCCAACCACATTACGTCCCTCAATACCCACTCGTTGCACAACCTGAAGGAAGGAAACTGCCAAGTCACAGGGAAATGATATACCTTACATTAAAGCATGTCCAGTCAGCTAGAGGACTTACATTTGATCAAATCTATTCCTTTATAAGTGGAGCCTTTGAAATCCCACGCTCTTTCACTTTAGAATCCAAACTGAGGAAAACTTTGAGCAACATGGCTTCCAAAGGTGTTGTTATTCAGGTAAGATCTTTCCCACTTCATTCTCAAATCTTGCTCGTGCAAAGGTCAATGCTCGCCAGCATCCAAAATATTAAAGCTACATATCATTTTCTAACTCTATTTCAACACCAGAATCCTGGTTTAGAACCACGCTACGTCACGTATCAACTTCGCCAAGTCGAACCTGAAGCAAATCTTGACCTGAGTGTGAGTGGAAAGTCAGTACCGAACGTGACCAGTTGGCCTACAAGTTTTAGCCTTCCAAATGGTTCTGACTTACTCTGTCGTACAGGCAGCATTCATAAAGAGGCACCCAAATTAATGCCCCACCAGAAGAGGCAGTCATATAGAAGGAATCCCATGAGTATGAAGCTGCACCCTATGACCATAGGAGATCCTATGATTTGTCAAAGTTTCGGTGCTCGGGCCGGGCTAACATTTAAAAATGAACAACGACCAAATAGTCCTAATAATGGGGATGATGACGACGACTATGATGAGCAAGATGAATCTGCTGCGGATTCACTAAATTTTTCTGAAAGGCTGTGGTTATCAGGTAGTGGAAATGGAGGGGATTCTCGCGCAAATCGGAACAGTATGAACAAGTCACCCCCGCGAGTACTCAACACTTACATTCCACCAGAAAATTCTGTCCGTGATCAAGGCTCGCAGCCATGCCATGACGAACAGAATATGAACGAAAGTAGAGAAGAAATTACGGATGATTCTAAACCCTCTCAGACTATCTCTTCACAGGCAACAACAACACAAACACAAACGGCGTCTATTCCTCCCGAAAGAATGTTTACAGCAGTCAAATACACTCATCAAGAAGATGAAAGCTACACCACAAGGACAGGTGGAAGTACCAGCACACACAAGGGCAACAACAAAGAGGAAGAACCCCTGAGTAATTTTGACATTTTCGCAAATTACAATGGAGAAACGTACAAAGAATATGAGATGAACAATAGGTCATGTCACATAATGAATGATCTCAGCCGTTCCCGTGCATTAATGATGGCTACGGCAGATGACGAAAGGGAGAAAGAGATGATGTCACCTAAGTTCAATGGTGCGGACCGAATGGATTACCTTTTAGGTATAGCCGACATAATTGACAGCTATGGGGAAGAACCTCCAGAGCCAATCAAACAGTCTGCGAGCAAAAGGTCACGACCTTCAAAAACTACAAAAGCAACACCCCAGCGGAGATTCTGATGATGATGATGACTGAATCCATTTAATTACCAACTTATTTTGTGTAATGCTATCTAAAGAAATACGAGTGCTCAATTGTAATTTTATTCAGACTGCCATTGCCATCAGCATAAAGAAAATAAGTAGTAGTATCTCTGTCAAAAAGGAATATAAGTCAAAGGTGTCAAGTTAACTAAAATAATGCATACAAAGTGGGGCTTCAAATAAAGTGGATTAACTTCCTCTTCCTTCTTATCATCACAAGTTTTAGTGTCTTAGTCTATGGTTTTTACGTAAAGCACTTCACTACTACTACTGCCTTTCTCTCTCGGTCTCAGATTTGCATCCCATTCTCTTTTGACTAATTTTCATTGCTTCTTCAAGAGATGGATTCTCCTTATCGACCCGTGGCACAGTAGTAAAGAATCTTTTCTACCAAATTCCAATGCAAATTACTTAATGAATATTCAATATGGTGACTTAGGATGGGATTAAATTGAAAATCCCTTTGCTATCGATAGTAAAGTACATGCTGCTGCAAACTCTCTTCCTGTCTCTTTGCCCTCCCAAAGTCCTTCTTCTTACATATTTCTTTCCAGAATCCCAACCCAATTTCTTCCACTGCAACATTGCATGCCACAAGATGAAGTACGGATTGGAAATACACATTGGATTCCATACTCCGTCACTCAACTAATGCATAGCTTTGAAAAAACGAGAGCTACACCTTTTTACATTCCAATGCATTTCAGCACAGGAGGCACCTGTTGTATTTGATGAGATGGAAAAGTAGTAGTAGAGTTTCATACTAAGGTCAAAGTAATCTCTCAATTTGAAGGAAGGAACAACATCAAAGGGGAATGAATGAACCATTGTGGCTTCCAGTCTCCTATGCTGGTGTATCACAATTGTCACGACAAAAAAATAATAATAGAAGACTGAATGAAATGCCAAAGGTGAGTATGGCAGTTTCTTTGTGTAATGTATACGTACATGTTCCATAAAGGGACATTAGAGTCACACAAACTCATAACAAATAGACTCAGCGAACTTGAACCATAGTATAGTAGACTTGCTTTTGCTAGTAGTAAAGTATTTTCTTAGCTTGGACATAAATCCCTATCCGTATATATATATGCGTTCCATTCATTCTTCAGAAGAACTTTCTATTATTTTCTCTTTAGCCTGGTCGCCTCCAATAATGGCGATGCTGCTGCTGGTGGAAGTTTTATACTCTTGTTGGAAAGTAAATGGAGGAACACTGAAAAACTGCTTTGTCGAGTCGTCCTCCTGCTGGTATGTATAACTATAGATAGCTTACACGCACACATAGACACAAGTGAAAAGTGAATCCCGCCTTTGCCGCATCCTTCCATAAATCAACGTCTTTGCTTCTGATTAGCTTGATTCTGGACGACAAAAGATAGCTGGATTATCATCGTTGTATGTTAGCAGAAGCAGCAGCGGCAGCATCCTATTCAATTCTTTCTTCAGTATTTCTCTCCTTTCTTTCACAAAAAGCCTCCTTCTTCATGTCCATCTTGCTAAGAATAACTAGCTACTGCAAACTGCAGTCCCATTGAATTTCTCCTGAAAAAGCAACTACTACTTGACTTCCCACATTCGCCCAATAAAAGCGGCGAATTTTGGCAAGCAAAAATTACTTTGGAAAGCTAAAAACGTACCTCGATGAGCGTGAAGATAAGCCATCAAAACGAGTCTCAGCTTTGCAATTTTCTTCCCCTTCTATGTTGCTACTACTACAAACAGTTTTTGTGAGGTTATAATGGAAAAAGTACGTTGCATTTTAGTGCCAGCAAACAAGAAGATAGACATTGCGGACAGGCCTACAATACTTGTCATCATGAACTCGT